>ML847108.1:0-16033 GCA_009831015.1 Picea engelmannii
GGGCAAGACCATTCTTATTGACATTGAAGTTATCGATGCCCCACTTGATTACAATATCTTGTTTGGTCATAGCTACATGTATGCTATGAAGGCAGTTTCCTCTTTCGTCTTTCGAACCATGATATTCCCCCATAACGGGAAGATCATTACCATTGACCAAGTTTCACATTATGATCCTAACTCTTTTGCCAACATCAATAACATTTTACCTCTCATCCATACGAATCACGACGCATACCTACTCATCGAAATGGGTCCCAAAATTTTCAAAGACCCATCATTGTTAGGAACTTACCATGGTGCACCACTGCTCCTTAATCCTTCCAATTAGGTATGCATCATATCGTCCAAAGGAACTGACATGGAGGATACCCTTTCTCCCGGGGAGGCTTCTATCATATCTAACGTCCCACTAGTCGCATAGCTCCTCCCTCACAAGACTCTTGTGAACTCGTTGACTCCACCAATTCATGATTTCACCTCTCCCCAAGGCCATATCCCAGTTTGGGAAATAGTTCCCCAAGCCATTACTCAAATCCCCTTATTTTACCCTCCACCAGGCGTACAATCTTTCCAAGTAGCTGCAATGCTTACTCTCCCTAATATGGTGTTGGAAATCCTAGTTTGGTATTTACATCCACCAGAGATGGTTCCTCAACCATCCCTTCCCCCCCAAACAGAAGGAATCCCAATGACGATTCCCATACTCACTCCCACCATACCCCCTACACCCCCAGTCACTAACCTCCCTACCACTGCTGGGGGTAGGAGAAATAAGAAGGAACCCACCACTACACTTCCCCCATGGATCCAACCTCCTTGCGTGCTTTGTGAGAAAGACAGACACCCAACCAACAAATGCCCATCTCTACTCGAGTTACGTAACCTAATTCAAATCAATCAAACACCATCACCATTTGTCACTATAGCAAGTACTGTCGCTACCTCCCCTAATGCAAGTAACAAAGGGATGCGAACCAAATTTGCTTGCACCATATGTTCATAATATGGCCATTATACACACCATTTCCCAACACTACCTCAATTCTGGTAGACATCAGTCGTAGTACGCCAAAGCTTCCAGCACGAACCTAGTCTAGCTACATCATCCCCACTAAACATCACTGACATCCACTATGTCACAACTTCAGTCAACGAACATATCAATGTCCTATGATCATTGAATACAGGCAATGCCAAATGACCCTAATTCAAACCCCTGTACCCCCTATAGAATCGATGCCTAAACTTACATCATCACTAGAGACTCTTCATATCGTTTCTCCTGAACCAGAAGCACTCCCTATTCCTCCGTGGTTCTTTGATGACTTATACCAGGATTTACCCCAAAATCCCCCCAATTATCCCGTTCATTTCCCCGTGGAAATTTTATGCCCAACCACCACTGGTACTCCTCAGTACCTCGATATTTGGTTTATGTCGAGCGAACGCTCACAATCTCATTATGTCATTCCCCCTGCTTCTTCATCACAGAACAACCACATCGTAAAAACCATCTATATCACTCTTTATGATCCCTTTTATTCCCACAAATTCCACTGTGATGAGGACATACTCGAAGAATTAAACACCCCTGACTACCCATGGGATGCGCTACACCACCGAACACTCTTCTTTCCACACGAAGCCTTCACGCTTCCTAACCAACACCCCATATATGCAGTTGAAACCAAGGATTTTATCCCATCAGGGCATATCGAATGGTTCAACAACCCCATCCCTACCCTTGATGCTTTTGAAGAAGGCAATATGGACAACATTTCCCCTAACATCAAAATCGATATTTCCATCCAAAATGGAGTCGTTGAGAAAATCACCATTAGCGCCACATGCACTCCTCAAGAAATCACTGCCTATAAAACCCTCTTCCAAGAGTAACGGGATATTTTTTCCTGGTCATACACAGATATTCTTGGCCATGATCCCTCTATTGTCGAACATCGCATCAAAATCTTGGGTAAATGATGCTGCAGGAGTGCAATCAAAATAATTTGCATTCCCTCTAAACCTCAAATTGCATCTCCAGTCACATCGTATCATTCCCTCTTTTGTATCGCATCTATTGTCGAACATCTCATCATTTACAAAAGAGGTACAACACTCGCTACTCTCCATACTCCAATATTCTAGAGTTAATGATATGTTTCCATTTGTCTCCCTGAACCTACAGTCAGGATCTCCTCCGCGAGTCCGGCCTTTGGGACTTTCAATTCTCCAATCCTCGCCACTACTGACTGGTTATCTTCTGGAGTGGAATATATGCTGACACATATCCTCCCCAATCAATAGTTGTACTCCCGCTTCGGGACTTTGGTCTCCTCAACTAGATCAATGGTCCTACGATTCCCTCCTTGATCGATGATCAAAATATTCTCCACGATTTCAGACCTTTTCCTCCTTCACTTTTCTTCCGAATTTCTAGATCTGCTGCCACGTGTCCACCTTCACATCGATGACTCTCATCGTTTTGGATTTCTGGGCTTCAGAATCTCAAATGTCAAACCTCGCCTTCCTCTAATGAATTCTATTCGAAGGCTATAATCAACTGAAGCGTGTCCTCTTTAGATCAATGACTAAGGTTTACTTCAGGACTTTACCTAGAGTACATGGATTTTCTCCATGCCTCCCCTTCATATGACAGCTATAAATCACTCCAGAACTTTATCCAGAGTGCTTAGATATTTTCCACGGCTCCTTTCCTGATCTGATGACTCAGATTCACTTTGGGTGATCTGACGGCTCAGATCTTCTTGGGCTCTTCAAACTTCATGAATCTCAAATCTCAACTTAGAGGTTCAATACAATTTTACTGGAGCTTGTGATCTGTTGACAAGTGTCCCCTCGCAGATCGAAAACTCTCAACTCTTCAGCTATTTGTTCTTCAAGAGTTTCAAGTCTCAAACTTGCCTCCTCTAGAACTCATGATATCTGACGGTCCAGATTCTCTTGGCCGATCTGACGCCCGAGATTTCCTTCGAACAATCTAACAACTCAGATATCCTTCGACTAATCAAATGGTTGATATTATACTTTGGCTCTTTGGCCTTTGACAATCTCAATCTTTAATCTTTGACCAGTCTCCCTATGTACACAAGGGTTAAAACTCATGCACTTCACCTTGATCAGATGACTATCGACCCTCTGCGCTCAGATCCAACGCTGGAGATCTATTCTTATTATTTGTGCTTCCTCTATTCACTGGACGTTGATCTAACGATCTAGAATCCTCCTTACAATGAAATCTGATGGTTGTTGTCGCTCCTCCTCCTGAGCTTTCGGCCTCTTCTGTCCTTTGAATACTTAGTCTGCATTCAAAGGTTTTGTCCTTTGAACTTTCTCTTGCGAACCTGACTATCTTGGGTCTCGCTTACACTCTTGAAAAAATTATCTCTTATGAGATTTTGGAATTAGAATAAGTCCATCACTCACACATTCCTTGTGTTATCCCTCTGATCTTGATCTCCTCGAATATTTCAATCTCCCACACACTCTTTGCACTTCGGGGATTTCTTTAAACTCAGATCCAAAGGATTTCTTGACAATAAATTATTCTCTCCCTCTTGGCATTCTCTTGGCTTGATGCACACTTTGCAAAGATTCTCCTTATAGAGTGTTCAGTAACTTTGTTTCTCCCTAAACTCAACTTAGAGTTCCTTCTGTGCATTCTTACACTCGCTCGATGCTCTCCTGGCAAATCTCTACAAAGTTCTCAATAACTCATCTTCTCTATGATTCTTCTTCACAACCTCCCCTCCAAGGTATTCGGTAGTCTTGGGGTTCCTCTTGAGTTTGTGATCACTCTGGTGCGCCCTTCTGGAACATTCTTTTCTGATTCCACAGAATTCAGATGCACACACCTTGCATTGGCTACATAACGTCAAATGTTCTGTTGTGCACTCCTTGCACAACCTAAATAATTGAGAATGATATTATAAGACTCAATGAAGATAAAAGAAATCTATTTCCTACTGCAAATGAAACTTATGACAGATCCACAACATTCATTCATGAAAATACAAAAACATACGATATGAAGGAAAAACTACTTTTATATTATATCTGTGTGTCTATATAGATGTTTACAAAAACTCGAATGCAACAGAGTTCTAGTTCTCTCAAGTTCTCCTCAGAACTATTCTACCTCCTAAGTCTCCTAAGACTCTCTCTACCCGAGATATCTCTCTCAAGTCTCCTTATTACAAAACAAGGTCTCTCTGAGCTTGTCCTCTTCACCACCTTAGTGCCATCACTGTCTTAATTATGGCACCATACCTCTATGACTAAATTCCATATATGAATGTTCATACCTAACTACGATTGGGACCTGCTATAGGAAACCATTTAAGGAAACCCTATCCACTACCTATACAAAGGCATGGTCTAGCTCTTACATCATTTCAACACAAAAATCCGTATTGAATCATATTTCAAATTTTTAAGAAAAATGGGAGGGTCGGTGCCTCTCCCTTTCTCCATTGTGTGTCTACATGCTGGTGTATTTTCTAAGGTGGAGCAATTCTCCTACATCATACTCCACTGCTAGGGAAAACATGAGCTCCTGCTCATGATCTCCTTCTCATGAAATCCTCTTCTCCAGTGTTGAAATCCTGCTGGATCCCAAACTCTTTTATGGAGTTGTCCTCTTGCTCTTGTCTAGCTATGTCGTCATTGCTGCTACATATTCTTCTTCTTCTTTCTGGGTACTATGGAAGGCTCTACTTTGGTCAGCTTCTCTTTGCTGACTACTTCTTGTGTTGACCTCAATATCAACTTCCTGATCTCCTCTATCACTTTGTCCAGCTGATCCAGTGGGTGAGTCTTCTTATGCAGTATTCTCGGCTGCAACTCTTCCTTATTAGTGGGTTGATCGACTTGATCTCCCATGTTGTCTTTGGCTTCTACCACCTACTCTTGAATTGGTTCAAGTCCAACTTCTTCCAGTTGCTCCTCTGGCTGGTATGCTCCTCCATCTATCTCCAATTTGATATGATGGATGTGTTGGATTTGCACCATTACTCTTCTCTCTAGGGATTCCAATTTTTCATACAAATCAACAAGGTCTATGCTGTTTGTTTCTCTTTTTGTTGTAGGCTCCAATGCTGAAGTCATCTCTGTTTCATCTTCATGGCTGAAAATTTTGAGCCATTCTTCTAAATGCTCTTCTCCTTCTGCTGGGGTAGACATCACTGTCCGATCCATTTCTTCCTCTTCTCCTTGGGAAGCTTTTGATATCTGATCCATCATCATGATGATCACCACTGGCTATCCTTCTCCTACTGTTGCATCTACAACACATGCTCTGGCCTCAACTGGTCTATGTAGTAGGAATATTCGAATTCCACCAATAATCAGAATGATCCTCTGATTCTCATATTGGATGGTGAGAGTATTTAAATTCTCATCATCTTCATTCACATGGTATGCAAATCCATGTGAATCGTTATCCATCAACACTCCTTGCTAATATGAATTCTCAATAGAGTCCATGAGAATCTAAGATAGTCTCATCTCTTTACCCCTGCCCACCTAGCAATTTGGGACTTCTCTTCTACCTACCTGACAGTATATGAGATCAACTAATCCCATATCATTTCCCAATAGGAAATTTGAACTTTCAACACTTCTCCTCTAGAAGTATACGAGACCTTCCACTAATCTCTTTGCATTTCCCACCTAGCAACTTGAAAGTCCATTTATTCCCACCTAGCGGTTTATGAAATCCTCTGCTAATATCATATCATTGCCCACCTGGAAATATGAATTTCCACTGCTGTCCTCCTGACAGTCTATGAGATTCTCCAATGATCGCATTTCATTACCCACCTGGAAATTTGAAAATTCATCTCTGCCATCCTGGTAGTTTATGAAATCTTCATCTGATCTCACCTCCTTCTCATCACTGAGGTTCCTTCTAGTTTCTGGTCCACAGATGCAAAATAGTTCCTCTTCATCTCCGAGGCTTTTGAAATACCTTAGACACCTTTCCAATCTCTTGAATTGCCACTTCACCTTCTTCTTTATGGTCCACTCATACACCCACTGCACTTTAGCATCTCGCTGCATTTTTAATGTTAGATGCTCCGTACTCTCTCTTATTTCAACGAGCTCTAGATCCATCTCTGGATTTCATTTCTTCTTGCAACCTTATCTTTAACCATTCTCATGGCCTTCAGTAGCCATTTCTACCTTCTACCTGCCCTCCTAGCAAGCCTACAAATCAATCTACATCTGAGAGCATCTACATCTTCTTTTATAACTCACCTGGATGTTTAAATTTTTATTGTTGTACGTATGCAACAATATCCTCAAAGAGCATCAATACCTTGCTTCCTTTACCTACTAACTACAGGAAAATTATTGCTTGTGATACCACCTAATGTTATCAGGTCATTTCCTTTCACCGTCTCCCTTGTCTTCTATCTGCAAAAAAAAATAATGAACTCCCCCTCTTTCTCTTTCACTTGAAATCTACAGATGAAAATTCAAGCTATGATACCACCTGATGGTGTGTATCGGAGTATATCCTTTCTCTGCTCTCCATTGTAGAAATAAATAATATGTGCTCTTATACCACCTGATGCAGCCCCCCTACCCTCCCGGGGTTCTGTGAACTCCTGGTGTAGGATATTTCTAATTGTAGAGTTGGATCAACTCCTCAGGTTCCTCTTTGAACCCAAATCAAATATAGATAGGTCCCCTTTTCCTTCTGTGTGCAGGTCTGTCAGACCCACGGGCTAATTTTCGCATGATCCCAAAAAACTAGTTCATACGTAAGCCCCTTTGGCATTAACCCCTCCTTCATACAACCCTGGTTCGTGTCCTAGTGCCAATGCACAATTGCGGGCATGACAAGAGTGGTTTCAAACCAACCCACTTTTCACCTCAGAATCCTCCTTGTGATTCCATGTATCCATTTGTGAATACCGTAGTTCTAATTGTGGCCTGCTCAAGGAAAATTAACGTCCGATCATGTCCGAGCCCCATAATCCTTCCCATCTGTCGATTTCTCACTTTTGACGATGATCTGTGGTCAACGACTGCTATCTAATCCCCTTTCTTCACATGTGTCCTTGAGTTATGACATTTAAAGTCTGCGCAACTCTTGTCCCCGATATGCTATGGGATCGTCGATCTCGCGATCTTGACGATCTAATGTGTACCGATGGATCAGATCTGTGCCTTTCACATCTACAAACCAGATCTCCCCCCTCTCGATCAATGGTCAAGATCACCTTCATGATTCTGGGATTCAGGAATTTGAAATCACAAACCTCACAACTCTCCATAATCCAATCTTATGGAGTTAATGATCTGTTGCCAGCTGTCTCCCTGAACCTACAGTGAGGATCTCCTCCGCGAGTCCAGCCTTGGGGAGTTTTAGTTCTCAAATCCTCGCCACTGCTAACTGGTTATCTTCCAGAGTGGAAGATATACTAACACGTATCTTCGCCAATCAACGATCATACAATTCCCTCCTTGATCAACGATTGAAATTTTCTCCGGGATTTCAGACCTTTTCCTTCTCTTCTTTTCTTCCAGAGTTCTATATCTTCTGCCACGTGTCTACCTTCATATCGATGACTCTCATCATTTTGGATTTCTGGGCTTCGAACATATTAAATGTCAAACCTCACCTTCCTCTAATGACTTCTATCTGGAAGCTATAATCCACTGACGCGTGTCCTTTTCAGATCAATGACTAAGGTTTACTTCAGGACTTTACTCAGAGTAGATGGATTTGATCCATGTCTCCCCTGCATCTGACGGCTATAAATCACTCCAGAACGTTACCTGAAGTGATAAGATATTCACCACATCTTCTCTCCTGGTCCAACAACTCAGATTCACTTTGGGTTATCTGACGACTTAGATCTGCTTCAGCTCTTCGGGCTTCACGAATCTCAAATCTCAACTTAGAGGTTCAATACAATTTTCCTGAAGCTCGTGATTTGTTGACAAGTGTCCCCTCACTGATCGATGACTTTCGACTCTTTGACTATTCGTGCTTCAAGAGTTTCAATTCTCAAACTTTCCTCCTCCCGAACTCACGATATATGACGGTCCCGATTCTCTTGGCCGATTCGATGCCCGAGATTTCATTCGGACGATCTAATGGCTCTCCAGCTCTTCAGCCTTCGACAATCTCAATCCTCAAGCTTTGACTAGTCTCCCTGTGTACACAAGGGTTAAAACCCATGCACTTCACCTTGATCAGATGACTGTCAACCCTCTGCACTCAGATTGAACGTTGGAGATCTGTTCTTCTTCTCTGTGCTTCCTCTATTCTCTAGACGTTGATCTAAAGGTCTAGACTCCTCCTTACAACCAAATCTAATGGTTGTTGTTTCTCCTCCTCCTGAGATTTTAGCTTCTTCTGTACTTTGAATATTTAGTCTGCATTCAAAGGTTTCAGCCTTTGAACTTTCTCCTGCAAACCTGACTATCTTGGGTCTCTCTTATACTCTTGCAAGCATTATCTCTTTTGAGATTTTGGACTTATAATCAGTCCATGACTCATGCATTCCGTGTGTTATCCCTTCTGAGCTAGATCTCCTCGGAGATTCCAATCTCCCACGCACTTTTTGCGCTTCTGGGTTTTCATTAAACTCAGGTCCGAAGGATTTCTTGACAAGAAATTATTCTCACCCTCCTAGCGTTCTCCTAGCTCAATGCACACTTTGCATAGCTTCTCCTTACAGAGTGTTTAGTAACTCTGTTTCTCCTCGAACTCAACTCAAAGTTCCTTATGTGCACTCTTGCACTCGCTCGATGCCCTCCTGGCAGAGCTCTACACATTTCTCAGTAAATCTGCTTCTTTATGCTTCGTATTCACAATATCCCCTCTAAGGTATTCAATATACTTGAGGTTCCTCTTGATTTTTTGATCTCTCTGGTGCGCTCTCCTGGCACGTTATTTTCTGATTCCACATAATTCATATGCACACTCCTTACACTGGCTACAGAACCTCAAATGTTCTGTTGTGCACTCCTTGCACAACCTAAATAATCCAAAATGATATTATAAAACTCAATGAAGATAAAATAAATCTATTTCCTACTGCAAATTAAACTTATCACACATCCACAGTATTCATTCATGAAAATACACAAACACATGATATGGAAAAAAATATGATTTTCTATTATCTCAGTGTGTCTATACAAATGTTTACAAAAAATGGACTGCAACAGAGTCCTAGTTCTCTCAAGTTCTCCTCAGAACTATTATACCTCCTAAGTCTCCTATGTCTTGTAAGACTCTCTCTACCCAAGATCTCTCTCTCAAGTCTCCTTATTGTAAAATGAGGGCTCTACGAGCTTATCCTCTTCATCGCCTTAGTTCCATCACTATCTCAGTTACGACACCATACAACTACGACTACATTCCATAAATGAATGTCCAGACCTGACTGCGATATGGACCTACTACATGCAACCATTTAAGGAAACCCTATCCACTACTTGTACAAAGGCATGGCTTGGATTTTACAGCCTTTCAACACGAAAATCCGTATTGAATCATATTTCAAATTATTAAGAAAAATGGGAGGGTCAGTGCCTCTCCCTTTCTCCATTGCGTGTCTGCGTGCTGGTGCATTTGTTGAGGTGGAGCGATGCTCTTGCATCAATTTTCATCCCCAAACTCTTCATATTCTCTACCAACCCTATTGGCTCCACCATACCTTTATGTCCATTGGATTCTATCTCCTCATTACCTAAGATGTTATTTAGGAATTTCACTTCTGCTTCATGGTTGCAGGTTCCTTGTGCATATTCCATGTCCTCTCTGCAATATTGAGCTTGATCTGTTTTTAAAGTAACATTGAATTTGTAAGAAATGTGCATACAAGCAATCTTGTTGGCAAACATCTTGACAAGAATGTTGCCAAACAATTAGGCTACAACTTGAACTTTCTTTCTCTGATTTTGTTTTTCCCCGTATATCCCTATTGATGTAACCATGGATTTGATGCCAAAATTTAGTGTACTCAACCACCCCTGCACTCACTGGGATGCTGGGGTATTTGGAAATTCCCCAATTTCCCACCAATTCAAACATTAAACATAGCTCTATTACTTTATAACTTTTTATATCATCCTATATGATGAAATACACATGCAAAAGGCCAATTAGACTCACGAAAAATTAACTAAATAATTCATAATTAGATTATGCAAAGTTTTCATCATTATCACACAGAATAATGTACAACATTAATGACATAAATAACCTGAATTCCTATCTTAATAAATTATCATAGAACTAGATGCAAATGTTGGATGCTCCACCCAACCATAGGAAATGTTGCACTATTTCTCTCTTCAAAATTCCACTCCCGAGTTGGGGCTATGAGTCCACAAGGATAAAGTATCTCCTATGGCTGGATACATTGCACTCACACAACCCAATACCCAATATTTTCACAGTGACATGACTCCTACAAAATTTCCAACCACCCAACTCTCTCCCCATCAACTTTCACAACCCAACGAATGGGATCACTTTCTCTACCATATAGTCCCTTAGGAAATCATGATTCCATCCATGGATCCATCACATTCCATCTAGGAATCTCAAGGCTTGGGGCTCCAAGAAATCCAACTATAATGGAGTCCTCAATCACATCATTGACACATTCTCATGGGAAATTTTCACATATAAATTCACTTACAAAAAATTTCATCTTTCTTCTATAGGAATGGTATCTTATCTCTCATTATAGCTTCCCTTTTCCACCACGGAATAACTTCATAGGATGATGGATATATTTTTTATACTACTAGTTCAAAATAATGGGTCAAATGACATAGAGCGATGTTCATAGAACACAAAATGATGGGATAATGATGTAAAACAAAACAAATAAGGGAATAATTATGGATGTCCCCATATCACCACGAGTCTCTCAAGGAAGAAGGAACTTTTCCTTTGGAACACTCCTCAATGTTGATATACCTTTTGTACAAATTAATGTAATGTACTTTGGAAAATAATAAAATATCATTATTTTGTATTTGTCCCCCTTGAGCCCCCCTAATCCCCCTTTCATCCCTCTCTGGGGAATCATATCCCCCGTTCTCTTGTCCTTCTTGATTACAACTAGTAATTTTTATTTTATTTTATTAATAGTTTTCAATGTACATATTTACATTGCTTGGCCCTTGGCCATCTTGTTTGGGTCTCAATGTTTTTCACTTATATTAATTTTTACATTACAATACTGAGGATCATAACTAGGGCTCTATAATGTCAAATCAATAGAAGTTATTAACAAAGATCATATGAGAGAAGAAAATGTGACTTTCTTTCATGTAGAAGTTTAATTTCTTAAAGCACCGAGATTCCACTTGGATCAATCTACTCTTTTGGCATTTGATCATTTGGCAGAATTTTATAATGAAAAAATACTATATATCACTAAAGCATTGATATGTATATATATGAAAAATATTTATGTTTCCATATATCACTAATTATAACAACCACATAATTAAAGGTGGCTGATATACATTAATTGATTCCTTTCTCCACCTTTTTAAACTAGTGACACTAATCAACATATACCAACCATCTTTGATTATTTGGTTGTGCTAATTGTATGTTGACATATGGGGAAGGTAAATAGTTTTTTAAGCAAGTTCTATTAACATTAAAATAGTACAAAAAGTATTACATTAACATCTTTTTGTTTCCTTCCAAAAAATAAGAAAGCAGGCCAGAAAGAATGCCAAAATACCAGACCCATTGATATCATATTTTGCATATTTAAAGCTAAATATATACCAAAGGTTTAGGACCTCCTGAAAAATAAAACAACACCTAGAGTCTAGAAATACCAAAAAAAATATAACATAAGGAAACATAACTACATAACATGACAAAATGTAGATGTTCCAGATGCAACTAGCCTAAAAAAATGATCGGTCATGGCTTGAGGAGCTCGATTTTATGGGAACTAGGGGATCCAGGGAAATCTTGTTGATAAATGGGTTAAAAAATGTTATTGGATGACATCGAGCGCCAACTTTTCCTTCATCCTTTGCATCAATGACCTTGATTTGGATACCAAAAACCATCCCACTAATGACTTCAAACTTGGATTTGAAAAGCATAAACCTATCCAACAACTTCTCATACTTGGCTCCCTACATCTCCAACAACTGAGATATGAGGGCCTTTGTGAGCTAGTAATTCTCAGTAGCCTTAAAAAATTTGGTATTTATGCTCCTAGAGAAACCAAAGTAAAAAAAACAACCCTAAAATTCTTTTTCAATCTGTTCATTAACCACCATCTTTCTCTTCTTATGGACAATTTCCTCTTTAACAACTATAGAAAAATTTGCATGGAAGGTCATCTTGGTCTACTTGTCTTCCCTCTCGGATATGGTTACAACAAGGGTGATCACTTTATTATTTTCCCACCTAGAAGTCTTATGTTGTCTTCCTCGTCATCCATTCGAGCTAAACTTCAAGCCCTTTAAGTTAGCATAACAATCCATGTCACCTAAGGGTGTTGAGGACCAATGTGTATGTACCCAAAGAGTGGTGCTCTCCACAAATCCAAGCAGTGAATCTAAAACAAGCTTCATTGACCCAAAAGGGACCCCACTGAGAATATCTATCTCACCAAATCCTTGAGGAACAAGAATCCCAGAAACTTGTTGGGGAGAAATGAACAACCCAACACACTTTCCAACTAGATTGAATCCAACCCCCTAAGATTTCATTGCAAAGGAATTGATATCCATAGATAAGGTTGGTGGGGTAGTTCAACTCCACAAGAATGCAATGAACTCCCTTAGACAACCCATTACAAGGAAGAGAGACCCCCATGAATAGACACCAACCCCTATTGGTATTACCAATAACACCCCATGAAACTAATGATACAATTGTAGTAAGAGTAACCCACATGAGAAAAAGAATCAATCCTTTAAATTCAACCAAGCCTTACTGATGCTAGACTCTATTGATTAAGGTTGGTTGTCATGGATGTCAACCCTTGAAGAAATCTCCATAGCACAAAGGTTTGGGTAATTGACCCAAGATTGTTTGATTTAAATATGACTCATTACTGTTTTTTCATGGTTGATAAGAAGTAAATATGGATGAACTCCAAAGTGGTCCCCTTATGGTGAAATCCCTCATGGGATGATACTTTGTGGAGTAAGAGAACCCATGCTTAATTGTGAAATAATGAGATGAAGGAAAGTGATTTTTTCAGGGAAAATATCCTATATGGATAGTGATTTTCATGCCATTTCCGGTGGTATGTAGAACGTCACGTAACTCCTCATGGTTAGAGAGTCATGACCATGTGAAGTTGGAGAACCTAGGTTTGGGTAATGGACCCAAGTTTGTTTGATGGATAACGCTATGATTTTTGATATATTTGAAGGTAATACTATTCTATATGTATAGTACATGTCATTCCATTTCTGTTGGTATGTGGAATTTCACATAACTCCTCACAGTTTGAGAGTTACAACGTTACGAAGTTGGAGGACTCTCATATGTCATCTAGAAGCCCCAAAAGGTCAAAGTAGTCAAAGTGGTTTAAGAGATTTTAAAAGGTAAATAATAAAGTGAAGTGATGATTGTATTATAATTCAAAATGAATACAAATAAATGATTTCAATAATAAATTTAATGGAGAAATTAGAAGTGGGTTAACCCTAAAATAAGAAAAGTGGGCAAAGTGACCTAGAAGATGTTTTTAAGGAAGCTACATGGAGAGTATAAATAAGTGGAAAGGCTCTCTCATTTTAATCACACTTGTGTATATTGAATATCTATACATGTATGAGGTAACCAAGGATATCTAAGCCAAATTTATGAGGGAAGGTGAAGAAAAGAAAGCTGAAATGAAAGGAAGGATAAATTCCTTTGATGGTGCTTTCTAAGGTATGTTATTTATAGGTCATCTCACCATTTTCACTATAACTTTTTTTCTATAATGATTCAAACCGCGAAATTTATATTCCATTGAGAAAACATATCCAAGTATCTTTGGAAAAAAATTCAGCTTGTGGGTCATTTTATTTTTGGAGTTACACTCCCTGGAAAATAGGGTTTGTGGCTAGTCCTGAAACTAGTCAAAAATAGATGTTTAAGGTAAAAACGTCATAACTTCTTCATAACAGATCCAAATTTAGTGAAACAAAAAGTGTTGGTTAGGGTACAGTCTTTAGTATTCTATGCAATAGTTTCAGATCAATTCAACAAATATTCCATGTGGGGAATTCTCTACAATGTCTCTCTCTAGAATAAGCCAGAATTCAACAAGGTATGCCATTTTTTCTATAACTCCTTTTTTGAGAGGTTCCAAGTAGTGAAAACTGGAAAAATTGCATAAAACACATTGAATAAAATTGTGTATCAGTTTCAGATCTTTATACATTACAAGTTCAAAGTTAATTTTACTTCAATTTAGGTTTGTTGACTAATCCAAAACCAGGCATGTGAGACTAAAGAAAAGTTTGATGAAAATGCTAGTCTCTTGTTGTTAAAGTTAAGGAAGGTTTGCAGGAATGTGATCATATACACCAGGTATATTACAGAGCTACAAATTATATTTGTATGATGAAATTTATGAGGGCTTTTGGTTGAGGTACATGTTGAGTACATGGTTGAGACAATTAGTTGATGAGTTGACACATACATGAGGTGTATAGTTGATGATGTTGGTACATATTGATGAGTCATAGTGTTAGGCCCAATATATGATCATTTTCATGACGTTATTATACACTTTTTTCCATATGTACATATGCATTTTTTATCTTTCAAAGGAGCTTTTTGAAGAATTTTATGATAAAATGGTATAATCAGCATGAGGTATGTATAATTCGTGTTTTGTGATTCAATCAAGTTTAATTTATCATGTTTTTATGCTTCCAAGAGTTAATTCATGCTTTTCTTCTATTACAGGAAAAAACACAACATGTTTCTTGGTCCGACACTTGATATGGCACTTGATCTAGCACTCGTTTCGGTACTAGATCCGACACTCATTCCAGCACCCAGTATTGCACAAAAACGCAAGGCGAGTTGGCAGTTATGGTATTGGAAGCCAGTGGTGGACAAATTGGGCACATGGGTTTTGTTTATCATCGCCCCCTCCAGCTACTAAGCTCAATACAACTTGATTTCAATTGTCCAAAGAGGGCACTTATTGACTTCTTCTGCTTTGTTAGTTATGGCCACATTTATTGTAATTTGCCAAATTTAGAGGTGGTTCGACCCTCCTGTGGTCAACCACATGGGTTGTAAACCTATAAATACTACCAAGATGATCATTAGATTGTTAAGCAAGTAAAATAGCCATCAGATTGGAGATAAACTCATTGTACTCTGTTTTTTATCTTTCGCATTGCCAGAATAGTGCCAAAACTGCGTTTTTAATTTTCATGGTGAATTCGGCCAGCTGAAGTTCATGGTGTGCTTGTAGAGGGTAGCCATGAGTTTCTAGGGGGGCCACTAGCAGTCTGGTGATGATCAATGTGTTGTTTATACATTTCATAATTTAAATTGTCTTTTATTTCCTGTACATGCATGTTTTATGTTTTAATTAGCTAGTTGTGATTTAATTGTTTTATTGTTCTTTTGCAGGTTAGTGTGATGGATTATGTTAGCATGAATTAGTTTTGTAGGCTAGGAATAGACCTGCAAGTCTCTACACTAACCCCATATGCATCTAGATATCATATTACACTTTGATTTATGATATTACAGTCAAGTTTAAAACATAGTTGTTTTTAGAATAAAACAGAGCTCTATTTGGGTTTCATTTGACAGGGATTTTTGATGGATGGATAGATTTAGTTCTAGTTCTTAATCATAGTTTGCTTGTCTTAGTTTTAGATAGATTTCATTTGTTTAGTTGTTGGTTAATTGTCAATTTAGTTTTTAATAAGCATAATCTAATCTCTGTTTTTAATTCATTTTCTTATTATAGCTTGAATGATTAAAATAGACATAGTATAGTTTTATTTCATGCAATTTCCTTTC
>ML847108.1:47853-63886 GCA_009831015.1 Picea engelmannii
GAAAGGAAATTGCATGAAATAAAACTATACTATGTCTATTTTAATCATTCAAGCTATAATAAGAAAATGAATTAAAAACAGAGATTAGATTATGCTTATTAAAAACTAAATTGACAATTAACCAACAACTAAACAAATGAAATATATCTAAAACTAAGACAAGCAAACTATGATTAAGAACTAGAACTAAATCTATCCATCCATCAAAAATCCTTGTCAAATGAAACCCAAATAGAGCTCTGTTTTATTCTAAAAACAACTATGTTTTAAACTTGACTGTAATATCATAAATCAAAGTGTAATATGATATCTAGATGCATATGGGGTTAGTGTACAGACTTGCAGGTCTATTCCTAGCCTACAAAACTAATTCATGCTAACATAATCCATCACACTAACCTGCAAAAGAACAATAAAACAATTAAATCACAACTAGCTAATTAAAACATAAAACATGCATGTACAGGAAATAAAAGACAATTTAAATTATGAAATGTATAAACAACACATTGATCATCACCAGACTGCTAGTGGCCCCCCCAGAAACTCATGGATACCCTCTACAAGCACACCATGAACTTCAGCTGGCCGAATTCACCATGAAAATTAAAAACGCAGTTTTGGCACTATTCTGGCAATGTGAAAGATAAAAAACAGAGTACAATGAGTTTATCTCCAATCTGATGGCTATTCTACTTGCTTAACAATCTAATGATCATCTTGGTAGTATTTATAGGTTTACAACCCATGTGGTTGACCACAGGAGGGTCGAACCACCTCTAAATTCGGCAAATTACAATAAATGTGGCCATAACTAACAAAGCAGAAGAAGTCAATAATTGCCCTCTTTGGACAATTGAAATCAAGTTGTATTGAGCTTAGTAGTTGGAGGGGGCGATGATAAACAAAACCCATGTGCCCAATTTGTCCACCACTGGATTCCAATACCATAACTGCCAACTCGCCTTGCGTTTTTGTGCAATACTGGGTGCTGGAATGAGTGTCGGATCTAGTACCAAAATGAGTGCTAGATCAAGTGCCAGATCAAGTGTCGGACCAAGAAACATGTTGTGTTTTGTCCTGTAATAGAAGAAAAGCATGAATTAACTCTTGGAAGCATAAAAACATGATAAATTAAACTTGATTGAATCACAAAACACGAATTATACATACCTCATGTTGATTATACCATTTTATCATAAAATTCTTCAAAAAGCTCCTTTGAAAGATAAAAAATGCATATGTACATATGGAAAAAAGTGTATAATAACGTCATGAAAGTGATCATATCTTGGGCCTAACACTATGACTCATCAATATGTACCAACATCATCAACTATACACCTCATGTATGTGTCAACTCATCAACTAATTGTCTCAACCATGTACTCAACATGTACCTCAACCAAAAGCACTCATAAATTTCATCATACAAATCTAATTTGTAGCTCTGTAATATACCTGGTGTATATGATCACATTCCTGCAAACCTTCCTTAACTTTAACAACAAGAGACTAGCGTTTTCATCAAACTTTTCTTTAGTCTCACATGCCTGGTTTTGGATTAGTCAACAAACCTAAATTGAAGTAAAATTAACTTTGAACTTGTAATGTATAAAGATCTGAAACTGATACACAATTTTATTCAATGTGTTTTCTGCAATTTTTCCAGTTTTCACTACTTGGAACCTCTCAAAAAAGGAGTTATAGAAAAAATGACATACCTTGTTGAATTCTGGCTTATTCTAGAGAGAGGCATTGTAGAGAATTCCCCACATGGAATATTTGTTGAATTGATCTTAAACTATTACATAGAATACTAAATACTGTACCCTAACCAACACTTTTTGTTTCACTAAATTTGGATCTGTTATGAAGAAGTTATGACATTTTTACCTTAAACATCTATTTTTGACTAGTTTCGGGACTAGCCACAAACCCTATTTTCCAGGGAGTGTAACTCCAAAAATAAAATGACCCACAAGCTGAATTGTTTTCCAAAGATACTTGGATATGTTTTCTCAATGGAATATAAATTCCACGGTTTGAATCATTATAGAAAAAAAGTTATAGTGAAAATGGTGAGATGACCTATAAATAACATACCTTAGAAAGCACCATCAAAGGAATTTATCCTTCCTTTCATTTCAGCTTTATTTTCTTCACCTTCCCTCGGAAATTTGGCTTAGATATCCTTGGTTACCTCATACATGTATAGATATTCAATATACACAAGTGTGATTAAAATGAGAGAGCCTTTCCGCTTATTTATACTCTCCATGTAGCTTCCTTAAAAACATCTTCTAGGTCACTTTGCCCACTTTTCTTATTTTAGGGTTAACCCACTTCTAATTTCTCCATTAAATTTATTATTGAAATCATTTATTTGTATTCATTTTGAATTATAATACAATCATCACTTCACTTTATTATTTACCTTTTAAAATCTCTTAAACCACTTTGACTACTTTGACCTTTTGGGGCTTCTAGATGACATATGAGAGTCCTCCAACTTCGTAACGTTGTAACTCTCAAACTGTGAGGAGTTATGTGAAATTCCACATACCAACAGAAATGGAATGACATGTACTATACATATAGAATAGTATTACCTTCAAATATATCAAAAATCATAGCGTTATCCATCAAACAAACTTGGGTCCATTACCCAAACCTAGGTTCTCCAACTTCACATGGTCATGACTCTCTAACCATGAGGAGTTACGTGACGTTCTACATACCACCGGAAATGGCATGAAAATCACTATCCATATAGGATATTTTCCCTGAAAAAATCACTTTCCTTCATCTCATTATTTCACAATTAAGCATGGGTTCTCTTACTCCACAAAGTATCATCCCATGAGGGATTTCACCATAAGGGGACCACTTTGGAGTTCATCCATATTTACTTCTTATCAACCATGAAAAAACAGTAATGAGTCATATTTAAATCAAACAATCTTGGGTCAATTACCCAAACCTTTGTGCTATGGAGATTTCTTCAAGGGTTGACATCCATGACAACCAACCTTAATCAATAGAGTCTAGCATCAGTAAGGCTTGGTTGAATTTAAAGGATTGATTCTTTTTCTCATGTGGGTTACTCTTACTACAATTGTATCATTAGTTTCATGGGGTGTTATTGGTAATACCAATAGGGGTTGGTGTCTATTCATGGGGGTCTCTCTTCCTTGTAATGGGTTGTCTAAGGGAGTTCATTGCATTCTTGTGGAGTTGAACTACCCCACCAACCTTATCTATGGATATCAATTCCTTTGCAATGAAATCTTAGGGGGTTGGATTCAATCTAGTTGGAAAGTGTGTTGGGTTGTTCATTTCTCCCCAACAAGTTTCTGGGATTCTTGTTCCTCAAGGATTTGGTGAGATAGATATTCTCAGTGGGGTCCCTTTTGGGTCAATGAAGCTTGTTTTAGATTCACTGCTTGGATTTGTGGAGAGCACCACTCTTTGGGTACATACACATTGGTCCTCAACACCCTTAGGTGACATGGATTGTTATGCTAACTTAAAGGGCTTGAAGTTTAGCTCGAATGGATGACGAGGAAGACAACATAAGACTTCTAGGTGGGAAAATAATAAAGTGATCACCCTTGTTGTAACCATATCCGAGAGGGAAGACAAGTAGACCAAGATGACCTTCCATGCAAATTTTTCTATAGTTGTTAAAGAGGAAATTGTCCATAAGAAGAGAAAGATGGTGGTTAATGAACAGATTGAAAAAGAATTTTAGGGTTGTTTTTTTTACTTTGGTTTCTCTAGGAGCATAAATACCAAATTTTTTAAGGCTACTGAGAATTACTAGCTCACAAAGGCCCTCATATCTCAGTTGTTGGAGATGTAGGGAGCCAAGTATGAGAAGTTGTTGGATAGGTTTATGCTTTTCAAATCCAAGTTTGAAGTCATTAGTGGGATGGTTTTTGGTATCCAAATCAAGGTCATTGATGCAAAGGATGAAGGAAAAGTTGGCGCTCGATGTCATCCAATAACATTTTTTAACCCATTTATCAACAAGATTTCCCTGGATCCCCTAGTTCCCATAAAATCGAGCTCCTCAAGCCATGACCGATCATTTTTTTAGGCTAGTTGCATCTGGAACATCTACATTTTGTCATGTTATGTAGTTATGTTTCCTTATGTTATATTTTTTTTGGTATTTCTAGACTCTAGGTGTTGTTTTATTTTTCAGGAGGTCCTAAACCTTTGGTATATATTTAGCTTTAAATATGCAAAATATGATATCAATGGGTCTGGTATTTTGGCATTCTTTCTGGCCTGCTTTCTTATTTTTTGGAAGGAAACAAAAAGATGTTAATGTAATACTTTTTGTACTATTTTAATGTTAATAGAACTTGCTTAAAAAACTATTTACCTTCCCCATATGTCAACATACAATTAGCACAACCAAATAATCAAAGATGGTTGGTATATGTTGATTAGTGTCACTAGTTTAAAAAGGTGGAGAAAGGAATCAATTAATGTATATCAGCCACCTTTAATTATGTGGTTGTTATAATTAGTGATATATGGAAACATAAATATTTTTCATATATATACATATCAATGCTTTAGTGATATATAGTATTTTTTCATTATAAAATTCTGCCAAATGATCAAATGCCAAAAGAGTAGATTGATCCAAGTGGAATCTCGGTGCTTTAAGAAATTAAACTTCTACATGAAAGAAAGTCACATTTTCTTCTCTCATATGATCTTTGTTAATAACTTCTATTGATTTGACATTATAGAGCCCTAGTTATGATCCTCAGTATTGTAATGTAAAAATTAATATAAGTGAAAAACATTGAGACCCAAACAAGATGGCCAAGGGCCAAGCAATGTAAATATGTACATTGAAAACTATTAATAAAATAAAATAAAAATTACTAGTTGTAATCAAGAAGGACAAGAGAACGGGGGATATGATTCCCCAGAGAGGGATGAAAGGGGGATTAGGGGGGCTCAAGGGGGACAAATACAAAATAATGATATTTTATTATTTTCCAAAGTACATTACATTAATTTGTACAAAAGGTATATCAACATTGAGGAGTGTTCCAAAGGAAAAGTTCCTTCTTCCTTGAGAGACTCGTGGTGATATGGGGACATCCATAATTATTCCCTTATTTGTTTTGTTTTACATCATTATCCCATCATTTTGTGTTCTATGAACATCGCTCTATGTCATTTGACCCATTATTTTGAACTAGTAGTATAAAAAATATATCCATCATCCTATGAAGTTATTCCGTGGTGGAAAAGGGAAGCTATAATGAGAGATAAGATACCATTCCTATAGAAGAAAGATGAAATTTTTTGTAAGTGAATTTATATGTGAAAATTTCCCATGAGAATGTGTCAATGATGTGATTGAGGACTCCATTATAGTTGGATTTCTTGGAGCCCCAAGCCTTGAGATTCCTAGATGGAATGTGATGGATCCATGGATGGAATCATGATTTCCTAAGGGACTATATGGTAGAGAAAGTGATCCCATTCGTTGGGTTGTGAAAGTTGATGGGGAGAGAGTTGGGTGGTTGGAAATTTTGTAGGAGTCATGTCACTGTGAAAATATTGGGTATTGGGTTGTGTGAGTGCAATGTATCCAGCCATAGGAGATACTTTATCCTTGTGGACTCATAGCCCCAACTCGGGAGTGGAATTTTGAAGAGAGAAATAGTGCAACATTTCCTATGGTTGGGTGGAGCATCCAACATTTGCATCTAGTTCTATGATAATTTATTAAGATAGGAATTCAGGTTATTTATGTCATTAATGTTGTACATTATTCTGTGTGATAATGATGAAAACTTTGCATAATCTAATTATGAATTATTTAGTTAATTTTTCGTGAGTCTAATTGGCCTTTTGCATGTGTATTTCATCATATAGGATGATATAAAAAGTTATAAAGTAATAGAGCTATGTTTAATGTTTGAATTGGTGGGAAATTGGGGAATTTCCAAATACCCCAGCATCCCAGTGAGTGCAGGGGTGGTTGAGTACACTAAATTTTGGCATCAAATCCATGGTTACATCAATAGGGATATACGGGGAAAAACAAAATCAGAGAAAGAAAGTTCAAGTTGTAGCCTAATTGTTTGGCAACATTCTTGTCAAGATGTTTGCCAACAAGATTGCTTGTATGCACATTTCTTACAAATTCAATGTTACTTTAAAAACAGATCAAGCTCAATATTGCAGAGAGGACATGGAATATGCACAAGGAACCTGCAACCATGAAGCAGAAGTGAAATTCCTAAATAACATCTTAGGTAATGAGGAGATAGAATCCAATGGACATAAAGGTATGGTGGAGCCAATAGGGTTGGTAGAGAATATGAAGAGTTTGGGGATGAAAATTGATGCAAGAGCATCGCTCCACCTCAACAAATGCACCAGCACGCAGACACGCAATGGAGAAAGGGAGAGGCACTGACCCTCCCATTTTTCTTAATAATTTGAAATATGATTCAATACGGATTTTCGTGTTGAAAGGCTGTAAAATCCAAGCCATGCCTTTGTACAAGTAGTGGATAGGGTTTCCTTAAATGGTTGCATGTAGTAGGTCCATATCGCAGTCAGGTCTGGACATTCATTTATGGAATGTAGTCGTAGTTGTATGGTGTCGTAACTGAGATAGTGATGGAACTAAGGCGATGAAGAGGATAAGCTCGTAGAGCCCTCATTTTACAATAAGGAGACTTGAGAGAGAGATCTTGGGTAGAGAGAGTCTTACAAGACATAGGAGACTTAGGAGGTATAATAGTTCTGAGGAGAACTTGAGAGAACTAGGACTCTGTTGCAGTCCATTTTTTGTAAACATTTGTATAGACACACTGAGATAATAGAAAATCATATTTTTTTCCATATCATGTGTTTGTGTATTTTCATGAATGAATACTGTGGATGTGTGATAAGTTTAATTTGCAGTAGGAAATAGATTTATTTTATCTTCATTGAGTTTTATAATATCATTTTGGATTATTTAGGTTGTGCAAGGAGTGCACAACAGAACATTTGAGGTTCTGTAGCCAGTGTAAGGAGTGTGCATATGAATTATGTGGAATCAGAAAATAACGTGCCAGGAGAGCGCACCAGAGAGATCAAAAAATCAAGAGGAACCTCAAGTATATTGAATACCTTAGAGGGGATATTGTGAATACGAAGCATAAAGAAGCAGATTTACTGAGAAATGTGTAGAGCTCTGCCAGGAGGGCATCGAGCGAGTGCAAGAGTGCACATAAGGAACTTTGAGTTGAGTTCGAGGAGAAACAGAGTTACTAAACACTCTGTAAGGAGAAGCTATGCAAAGTGTGCATTGAGCTAGGAGAACGCTAGGAGGGTGAGAATAATTTCTTGTCAAGAAATCCTTCGGACCTGAGTTTAATGAAAACCCAGAAGCGCAAAAAGTGCGTGGGAGATTGGAATCTCCGAGGAGATCTAGCTCAGAAGGGATAACACACGGAATGCATGAGTCATGGACTGATTATAAGTCCAAAATCTCAAAAGAGATAATGCTTGCAAGAGTATAAGAGAGACCCAAGATAGTCAGGTTTGCAGGAGAAAGTTCAAAGGCTGAAACCTTTGAATGCAGACTAAATATTCAAAGTACAGAAGAAGCTAAAATCTCAGGAGGAGGAGAAACAACAACCATTAGATTTGGTTGTAAGGAGGAGTCTAGACCTTTAGATCAACGTCTAGAGAATAGAGGAAGCACAGAGAAGAAGAACAGATCTCCAACGTTCAATCTGAGTGCAGAGGGTTGACAGTCATCTGATCAAGGTGAAGTGCATGGGTTTTAACCCTTGTGTACACAGGGAGACTAGTCAAAGCTTGAGGATTGAGATTGTCGAAGGCTGAAGAGCTGGAGAGCCATTAGATCGTCCGAATGAAATCTCGGGCATCGAATCGGCCAAGAGAATCGGGACCGTCATATATCGTGAGTTCGGGAGGAGGAAAGTTTGAGAATTGAAACTCTTGAAGCACGAATAGTCAAAGAGTCGAAAGTCATCGATCAGTGAGGGGACACTTGTCAACAAATCACGAGCTTCAGGAAAATTGTATTGAACCTCTAAGTTGAGATTTGAGATTCGTGAAGCCCGAAGAGCTGAAGCAGATCTAAGTCGTCAGATAACCCAAAGTGAATCTGAGTTGTTGGACCAGGAGAGAAGATGTGGTGAATATCTTATCACTTCAGGTAACGTTCTGGAGTGATTTATAGCCGTCAGATGCAGGGGAGACATGGATCAAATCCATCTACTCTGAGTAAAGTCCTGAAGTAAACCTTAGTCATTGATCTGAAAAGGACACGCGTCAGTGGATTATAGCTTCCAGATAGAAGTCATTAGAGGAAGGTGAGGTTTGACATTTAATATGTTCGAAGCCCAGAAATCCAAAATGATGAGAGTCATCGATATGAAGGTAGACACGTGGCAGAAGATATAGAACTCTGGAAGAAAAGAAGAGAAGGAAAAGGTCTGAAATCCCGGAGAAAATTTCAATCGTTGATCAAGGAGGGAATTGTATGATCGTTGATTGGCGAAGATACGTGTTAGTATATCTTCCACTCTGGAAGATAACCAGTTAGCAGTGGCGAGGATTTGAGAACTAAAACTCCCCAAGGCTGGACTCGCGGAGGAGATCCTCACTGTAGGTTCAGGGAGACAGCTGGCAACAGATCATTAACTCCATAAGATTGGATTATGGAGAGTTGTGAGGTTTGTGATTTCAAATTCCTGAATCCCAGAATCATGAAGGTGATCTTGACCATTGATCGAGAGGGGGGAGATCTGGTTTGTAGATGTGAAAGGCACAGATCTGATCCATCGGTACACATTAGATCGTCAAGATCGCGAGATCGACGATCCCATAGCATATCGGGGACAAGAGTTGCGCAGACTTTAAATGTCATAACTCAAGGACACATGTGAAGAAAGGGGATTAGATAGCAGTCGTTGACCACAGATCATCGTCAAAAGTGAGAAATCGACAGATGGGAAGGATTATGGGGCTCGGACATGATCGGACGTTAATTTTCCTTGAGCAGGCCACAATTAGAACTACGGTATTCACAAATGGATACATGGAATCACAAGGAGGATTCTGAGGTGAAAAGTGGGTTGGTTTGAAACCACTCTTGTCATGCCCGCAATTGTGCATTGGCACTAGGACACGAACCAGGGTTGTATGAAGGAGGGGTTAATGCCAAAGGGGCTTACGTATGAACTAGTTTTTTGGGATCATGCGAAAATTAGCCCGTGGGTCTGACAGACCTGCACACAGAAGGAAAAGGGGACCTATCTATATTTGATTTGGGTTCAAAGAGGAACCTGAGGAGTTGATCCAACTCTACAATTAGAAATATCCTACACCAGGAGTTCACAGAACCCCGGGAGGGTAGGGGGGCTGCATCAGGTGGTATAAGAGCACATATTATTTATTTCTACAATGGAGAGCAGAGAAAGGATATACTCCGATACACACCATCAGGTGGTATCATAGCTTGAATTTTCATCTGTAGATTTCAAGTGAAAGAGAAAGAGGGGGAGTTCATTATTTTTTTTTGCAGATAGAAGACAAGGGAGACGGTGAAAGGAAATGACCTGATAACATTAGGTGGTATCACAAGCAATAATTTTCCTGTAGTTAGTAGGTAAAGGAAGCAAGGTATTGATGCTCTTTGAGGATATTGTTGCATACGTACAACAATAAAAATTTAAACATCCAGGTGAGTTATAAAAGAAGATGTAGATGCTCTCAGATGTAGATTGATTTGTAGGCTTGCTAGGAGGGCAGGTAGAAGGTAGAAATGGCTACTGAAGGCCATGAGAATGGTTAAAGATAAGGTTGCAAGAAGAAATGAAATCCAGAGATGGATCTAGAGCTCGTTGAAATAAGAGAGAGTACGGAGCATCTAACATTAAAAATGCAGCGAGATGCTAAAGTGCAGTGGGTGTATGAGTGGACCATAAAGAAGAAGGTGAAGTGGCAATTCAAGAGATTGGAAAGGTGTCTAAGGTATTTCAAAAGCCTCGGAGATGAAGAGGAACTATTTTGCATCTGTGGACCAGAAACTAGAAGGAACCTCAGTGATGAGAAGGAGGTGAGATCAGATGAAGATTTCATAAACTACCAGGATGGCAGAGATGAATTTTCAAATTTCCAGGTGGGTAATGAAATGCGATCATTGGAGAATCTCATAGACTGTCAGGAGGACAGCAGTGGAAATTCATATTTCCAGGTGGGCAATGATATGATATTAGCAGAGGATTTCATAAACCGCTAGGTGGGAATAAATGGACTTTCAAGTTGCTAGGTGGGAAATGCAAAGAGATTAGTGGAAGGTCTCGTATACTTCTAGAGGAGAAGTGTTGAAAGTTCAAATTTCCTATTGGGAAATGATATGGGATTAGTTGATCTCATATACTGTCAGGTAGGTAGAAGAGAAGTCCCAAATTGCTAGGTGGGCAGGGGTAAAGAGATGAGACTATCTTAGATTCTCATGGACTCTATTGAGAATTCATATTAGCAAGGAGTGTTGATGGATAACGATTCACATGGATTTGCATACCATGTGAATGAAGATGATGAGAATTTAAATACTCTCACCATCCAATATGAGAATCAGAGGATCATTCTGATTATTGGTGGAATTCGAATATTCCTACTACATAGACCAGTTGAGGCCAGAGCATGTGTTGTAGATGCAACAGTAGGAGAAGGATAGCCAGTGGTGATCATCATGATGATGGATCAGATATCAAAAGCTTCCCAAGGAGAAGAGGAAGAAATGGATCGGACAGTGATGTCTACCCCAGCAGAAGGAGAAGAGCATTTAGAAGAATGGCTCAAAATTTTCAGCCATGAAGATGAAACAGAGATGACTTCAGCATTGGAGCCTACAACAAAAAGAGAAACAAACAGCATAGACCTTGTTGATTTGTATGAAAAATTGGAATCCCTAGAGAGAAGAGTAATGGTGCAAATCCAACACATCCATCATATCAAATTGGAGATAGATGGAGGAGCATACCAGCCAGAGGAGCAACTGGAAGAAGTTGGACTTGAACCAATTCAAGAGTAGGTGGTAGAAGCCAAAGACAACATGGGAGATCAAGTCGATCAACCCACTAATAAGGAAGAGTTGCAGCCGAGAATACTGCATAAGAAGACTCACCCACTGGATCAGCTGGACAAAGTGATAGAGGAGATCAGGAAGTTGATATTGAGGTCAACACAAGAAGTAGTCAGCAAAGAGAAGCTGACCAAAGTAGAGCCTTCCATAGTACCCAGAAAGAAGAAGAAGAATATGTAGCAGCAATGACGACATAGCTAGACAAGAGCAAGAGGACAACTCCATAAAAGAGTTTGGGATCCAGCAGGATTTCAACACTGGAGAAGAGGATTTCATGAGAAGGAGATCATGAGCAGGAGCTCATGTTTTCCCTAGCAGTGGAGTATGATGTAGGAGAATTGCTCCACCTTAGAAAATACACCAGCATGTAGACACACAATGGAGAAAGGGAGAGGCACCGACCCTCCCATTTTTCTTAAAAATTTGAAATATGATTCAATACGGATTTTTGTGTTGAAATGATGTAAGAGCTAGACCATGCCTTTGTATAGGTAGTGGATAGGGTTTCCTTAAATGGTTTCCTATAGCAGGTCCCAATCGTAGTTAGGTATGAACATTCATATATGGAATTTAGTCATAGAGGTATGGTGCCATAATTAAGACAGTGATGGCACTAAGGTGGTGAAGAGGACAAGCTCAGAGAGACCTTGTTTTGTAATAAGGAGACTTGAGAGAGATATCTCGGGTAGAGAGAGTCTTAGGAGACTTAGGAGGTAGAATAGTTCTGAGGAGAACTTGAGAGAACTAGAACTCTGTTGCATTCGAGTTTTTGTAAACATCTATATAGACACACAGATATAATATAAAAGTAGTTTTTCCTTCATATCGTATGTTTTTGTATTTTCATGAATGAATGTTGTGGATCTGTCATAAGTTTCATTTGCAGTAGGAAATAGATTTCTTTTATCTTCATTGAGTCTTATAATATCATTCTCAATTATTTAGGTTGTGCAAGGAGTGCACAACAGAACATTTGACGTTATGTAGCCAATGCAAGGTGTGTGCATCTGAATTCTGTGGAATCAGAAAAGAATGTTCCAGAAGGGCGCACCAGAGTGATCACAAACTCAAGAGGAACCCCAAGACTACCGAATACCTTGGAGGGGAGGTTGTGAAGAAGAATCATAGAGAAGATGAGTTATTGAGAACTTTGTAGAGATTTGCCAGGAGAGCATCGAGCGAGTGTAAGAATGCACAGAAGGAACTCTAAGTTGAGTTTAGGGAGAAACAAAGTTACTGAACACTCTATAAGGAGAATCTTTGCAAAGTGTGCATCAAGCCAAGAGAATGCCAAGAGGGAGAGAATAATTTATTGTCAAGAAATCCTTTGGATCTGAGTTTAAAGAAATCCCCGAAGTGCAAAGAGTGTGTGGGAGATTGAAATATTCGAGGAGATCAAGATCAGAGGGATAACACAAGGAATGTGTGAGTGATGGACTTATTCTAATTCCAAAATCTCATAAGAGATAATTTTTTCAAGAGTGTAAGCGAGACCCAAGATAGTCAGGTTCGCAAGAGAAAGTTCAAAGGACAAAACCTTTGAATGCAGACTAAGTATTCAAAGGACAGAAGAGGCCGAAAGCTCAGGAGGAGGAGCGACAACAACCATCAGATTTCATTGTAAGGAGGATTCTAGATCGTTAGATCAACGTCCAGTGAATAGAGGAAGCACAAATAATAAGAATAGATCTCCAGCGTTGGATCTGAGCGCAGAGGGTCGATAGTCATCTGATCAAGGTGAAGTGCATGAGTTTTAACCCTTGTGTACATAGGGAGACTGGTCAAAGATTAAAGATTGAGATTGTCAAAGGCCAAAGAGCCAAAGTATAATATCAACCATTTGATTAGTCGAAGGATATCTGAGTTGTTAGATTGTTCGAAGGAAATCTCGGGCGTCAGATCGGCCAAGAGAATCTGGACCGTCAGATATCATGAGTTCTAGAGGAGGCAAGTTTGAGACTTGAAACTCTTGAAGAACAAATAGCTGAAGAGTTGAGAGTTTTCGATCTGCGAGGGGACACTTGTCAACAGATCACAAGCTCCAGTAAAATTGTATTGAACCTCTAAGTTGAGATTTGAGATTCATGAAGTTTGAAGAGCCCAAGAAGATCTGAGCCGTCAGATCACCCAAAGTGAATCTGAGTCATCAGATCAGGAAAGGAGCCGTGGAAAATATCTAAGCACTCTGGATAAAGTTCTGGAGTGATTTATAGCTGTCATATGAAGGGGAGGCATGGAGAAAATCCATGTACTCTAGGTAAAGTCCTGAAGTAAACCTTAGTCATTGATCTAAAGAGGACACGCTTCAGTTGATTATAGCCTTCGAATAGAATTCATTAGAGGAAGGCGAGGTTTGACATTTGAGATTCTGAAGCCCAGAAATCCAAAACGATGAGAGTCATCGATGTGAAGGTGGACACGTGGCAGCAGATCTAGAAATTCGGAAGAAAAGTGAAGGAGGAAAAGGTCTGAAATCGTGGAGAATATTTTGATCATCGATCAAGGAGGGAATCGTAGGACCATTGATCTAGTTGAGGAGACCAAAGTCCCGAAGCGGGAGTACAACTATTGATTGGGGAGGATATGTGTCAGCATATATTCCACTCCAGAAGATAACCAGTCAGTAGTGGCGAGGATTGGAGAATTGAAAGTCCCAAAGGCCGGACTCGCGGAGGAGATCCTGACTGTAGGTTCAGGGAGACAAATGGAAACATATCATTAACTCTAGAATATTGGAGTATGGAGAGTAGCGAGTGTTGTACCTCTTTTGTAAATGATGAGATGTTCGACAATAGATGCGATACAAAAGAGGGAATGATACGATGTGACTGGAGATGCAATTTGAGGTTTAGAGGGAATGCAAATTATTTTGATTGCACTCCTGCAGCATCATTTACCCAAGATTTTGATGCGATGTTCGACAATAGAGGGATCATGGCCAAGAATATCTGTGTATGACCAGGAAAAAATATCCCGTTACTCTTGGAAGAGGGTTTTATAGGCAGTGATTTCTTGAGGAGTGCATGTGGCGCTAATGGTGATTTTCTCAACGACTCCATTTTGGATGGAAATATCGATTTTGATGTTAGGGGAAATGTTGTCCATATTGCCTTCTTCAAAAGCATCAAGGGTAGGGATGGGGTTGTTGAACCATTCGATATGCCCTGATGGGATAAAATCCTTGGTTTCAACTGCATATATGGGGTGTTGGTTAGGAAGCGTGAAGGCTTCGTGTGGAAAGAAGAGTGTTCGGTGGTGTAGCGCATCCCATGGGTAGTCAGGGGTGTTTAATTCTTCGAGTATGTCCTCATCACAGTGGAATTTGTGGGAATAAAAGGGATCATAAAGAGTGATATAGATGGTTTTTACGATGTGGTTGTTCTGTGATGAAGAAGCAGGGGGAATGACATAATGAGATTGTGAGCGTTCGCTCGACATAAACCAAATATCGAGGTACTGAGGAGTACCAGTGGTGGTTGGGCATAAAATTTCCACGGGGAAATGAACGGGATAATTGGGGGGATTTTGGGGTAAATCCTGGTATAAGTCATCAAAGAACCACGGAGGAATAGGGAGTGCTTCTGGTTCAGGAGAAACGATATGAAGAGTCTCTAGTGATGATGTAAGTTTAGGCATCGATTCTATAGGGGGTACAGGGGTTTGAATTAGGGTCATTTGGCATTGCCTGTATTCAATGATCATAGGACATTGATATGTTCGTTGACTGAAGTTGTGACATAGTGGATGTCAGTGATGTTTAGTGGGGATGATGTAGCTAGACTAGGTTCGTGCTGGAAGCTTTGGCGTACTACGACTGATGTCTACCAGAATTGAGGTAGTGTTGGGAAATGGTGTGTATAATGGCCATATTATGAACATATGGTGCAAGCAAATTTGGTTCGCATCCCTTTGTTACTTGCATTAGGGGAGGTAGCGACAGTACTTGCTATAGTGACAAATGGTGATGGTGTTTGATTGATTTGAATTAGGTTACGTAACTCGAGTAGAGATGGGCATTTGTTGGTTGGGTGTCTGTCTTTCTCACAAAGCACGCAAGGAGGTTGGATCCATGGGGGAAGTGTAGTGGTGGGTTCCTTCTTATTTCTCCTACCCCCAGCAGTGGTAGGGAGGTTAGTGACTGGGGGTGTAGGGGGTATGGTGGGAGTGAGTATGGGAATCGTCATTGGGATTCCTTCTGTTTGGGGGGGAAGGGATGGTTGAGGAACCATCTCTGGTGGATGTAAATACCAAACTAGGATTTCCAACACCATATTAGGGAGAGTAAGCATTGCAGCTACTTGGAAAGATTGTACGCCTGGTGGAGGGTAAAATAAGGGGATTTGAGTAATGGCTTGGGGAACTATTTCCCAAACTGGGATATGGCCTTGGGGAGAGGTGAAATCATGAATTGGTGGAGTCAACGAGTTCACAAGAGTCTTGTGAGGGAGGAGCTATGCGACTAGTGGGACGTTAGATATGATAGAAGCCTCCCCGGGAGAAAGGGTATCCTCCATGTCAGTTCCTTTGGACGATATGATGCATACCTAATTGGAAGGATTAAGGAGCAGTGGTGCACCATGGTAAGTTCCTAACAATGATGGGTCTTTGAAAATTTTGGGACCCATTTCGATGAGTAGGTATGCGTCGTGATTCGTATGGATGAGAGGTAAAATGTTATTGATGTTGGCAAAAGAGTTAGGATCATAATGTGAAACTTGGTCAATGGTAATGATCTTCCCGTTATGGGGGAATATCATGGTTCGAAAGACGAAAGAGGAAACTGCCTTCATAGCATACATGTAGCTATGACCAAACAAGATATTGTAATCAAGTGGGGCATCGATAACTTCAATGTCAATAAGAATGGTCTTGCCC
>ML847110.1:0-24760 GCA_009831015.1 Picea engelmannii
TGAAAGGAAAAATCAGACAATAATGAATATGGCAAGAACACTTCTCAAAGAGAAAAATCTGTCAAATATTTTTTGGGTTGAAGCAGTAGCATGCTCAATTTATCTCTTGAATAGATCTCCAACCACAAGTCTAAAGATGAAAGTTCCCCAAGAATAATGAAGTGGGACAAAGCTAAATGTTGCACATCTAAGGACATTTGGATGCATAGAATACGCTCACATACCTTATGAATTAAGGAAGAAATTGGATGACAAAAGTGAGAAATGTATTTTCACTGGATATAGTGAAACATCTAAAGCTTACAGGCTTTACAATCCAATCTCCAAGAAAATAATTCTTAGTAGAGATGTAAAATTTCTGGAAAATCAATTCTGGAATGATTCAGAAAATCAACAAATGGACAGTCAAAATTCATTGTTTCCAAGTTCTGAAAACGTAGAAAATTTAGGACAACAAGTACCTCAAACTATTCTTTCAAGATTGCAGGTACAAAGACAACCTGAAAATTCTCAAGATAACTCAACTTCCAGCAGAGAATCATTCTCTGAACGACAAAATTAGAGAACTCGAAGTTTTAGAGAAATCCATCAGCAGTTGGATGACTTTGAACAACACAACCTTTTTGCTTTAATGTCATGTCAACCTACATCTTTTAAGGAAGAAACTAAGGAGCCACATTGGGTTCAATACATGAACCAAGAAATTGACTCCATTGAGAAGAACAAGACATGGGATCTTGTTGATTTGCCAAGTCACAAGAAGAGTATTGGTGTCAAGTGGGTTTACGCAACTAAACTCAATGAAAAAGGGAAGATAGAAAAACAAAAGGCAAGGCTTGTTGCCAAAGGATTCTCAAAACAACTTGGTACTCATTATGATGAAACTTTTGCTCGAGTAGCAAGATTAGACACTGTAAGGACTCTAGTGGCCATAGCAACCCAACACAAATGGCAAGTATACCAGATGGATGTCAAGTCAGCATTCCTGAATGGTTTCTTAGAAGAAGCAGTTTATGTCGATCAACCACCTGGATTTGAAGTCCAAGAGTAGCCAGCCAAAGTATATCATTTGAAGAAAGCCTTGTATGGCTTAAAGCAAGCTCCAAGAGCTTGGTACAACAAAATTGACACTTATCTCATCAAAAGTGGTTTCAAGAGAAGCCAAAATGAGCCAACTCTTTACACCAAAACAAATCAACATGGTAAAATTTTGATTGTATGTTTATATGTTGATGACATGATCTATACAAGAAATCTTGAGTTAACATATTTTAAACATGCCATGCAATCTGAGTTTGAGATGACAAATCTTGGCATAATGAAATATTTTTTAGGGATTGAGGTAAGACAATCAACCAAAGGCATTTTTTTCTGTCAGCAAAAGTATGCAACAGACATCATCAAAATATTTCACATGGAAGGATGCAATCCAACAGAAACCCCTATACCCCTAGGCACAAAATTGAGCAAGAATGATGAAGGTCCTACAGTGGACTCTACCCTATACAAAATTTTAGTCGGTAGTTTGTTGTATCTTACATCAACTAGGCCTGACATTATGTATGCAACCACCCTTGTTTCGAGATTCATGGAATCCCCCAAAGATTCTCATTGGAAAATGGAGAAACGAATTCTGAGATATGTTGCAGGAACTCTCAATTTTGGGTTATGGTACACTAAATCTGATAGTAATCAACTTTCTGGTTACAAAGACAGTGATTTTGCAGGCAACCTAGATGACAGGAAAAGCACATCTGGACATGTTTTTCACCTGGGCTCGAACCTAATCTCATGGGCATCAAAGAAGTAGCCAATTGTTTCAATATCTTCTGCAGAATCAGAGTATGTCGCTGCTACCTCAACTTCCTTTCAAGTTGTGTGGCTGAGAAGAATATTGAAAGACATGTCACATACAGAAAAGGATCCAACTCCTATTTTCTGTGACAATACTTCAGCAATTGCTCTATCCAAAAATCATGTGTTTCATAAGAAAAGAAAACACATTGACACTCGTTTTCATTTGATACGCAAGCTAGTCAATAATGGTGATATTGTACTAGAATTTTGTGGTTCTCGAGATCAGCTTGTTGATATCTTTACAGAGCCACTAAGAAAATCAGTTTTTGATTTTCAGAGACAACACTTAGGTATAATCAATGCTGATATTTGTAACTGTTGAGTTTAAGAGGGAGTGTTAAATATAATATAACCTCAACAGGATGACCTTACACTGCCATCTGTCCTGGCCATCTTTACTTTCTATTCTTGATTTTCTTGAGCCTATTTAGCTCAACTATTTCCCTTTTCATAGCATCTTCTTCATTAACTCTTCTCATTGTACTTTTCTTCATATATTCTAATATACTATTTTTTGTTCTATTCTTTTCTCTCTACATTTCTTGCTTCAAAATTTATCAAAATTCATACAAAAGAATCAAATCCTGGGAGGACACAGGAAGATCCTACATATCAATACCAGACGGTGTAACCACATGGGACAGAGAATGAATAACCAATGTCAAAGAATGCTTACCTTGGAAGGGTTCCAACCAGTGTTCTCTAGATGCTCCTTTCACCAGTACGAGTTATAGCTTCACGATGGTTGGTCACTACACCAGGCCGAGGAGTAACAGAGGGCGTTTGACAATGTTTTGCATAAACATAGGGACAAGAATTAAATGAACCAAACAATGGTAAAACCTCTAACAAGCCTGGTAATGGAAATGGGTAAGATATGTGATGATTTCATGTAATCTATGTTAGGTGGCGAGAGTGCAGTGGGCACAAAGGACAAGCACTAGCCAAAGGAGTACGCCATAGGTTACTTATTAAATGTTGTAGGTATGGTCATTAAATCCCGATAGTGCGCCCCCTTCCACCTTATTTATTCCATAGTTATGGATAATAACAAGTACATACTGGTTAGGGTTGAGAACACACATCCTTTTTCTTCTGTTTATGTATTAACTCTTAACCATGGCCTAGTAAACGTTTGGACTATGTTAATTATCATGTGGTCATTTGAACAATAATAGTGATCCTTGCGCTAGTTACAATTTCCCAAGTTTTAATACCATATAAAAAATTATAACAATAATAACAAATGATCAAGAGTGGTAAGGGTAATGTGTATTACACTATGGGATTGCGCAAATAGGAAATAAGACATATAGGTTACAAGAACCTTGTACACTAGAATGAAAGGCCACGTGAACATAAGCCTTAAGTAGTGTAACCTTTTTGTCACGAAGCTTATGTTTGTTAGAAGGTTTTTCCTCCACTAGAATGAAAGGCCACGTGAACATAAGCCTTAAGTAGTGTAACCTTTTTGTCATGAAGCTTATGTTAGTTAGAAGGTTTTTCCTCTTTTAAACCAAGGATAAATTACAGTGACCTTATTTGAATTTTTTTTAGTTGAAAATTTTGGGAAACATTACATATAGATTGTTTGACTAAATAATGCATGCAAAATGCATGAGTAGTTTTCTAAAATGAGGTTATGTATTTTTATAAAGATTAAAGTTAGTCAAAGTTGAACACAACCTTTTTATGCAATTACTTGAATAATAATTATTTCTTCTTTCTATGATATTGTGATTTAATCATTTAATATTTAGTATATTATTATTCTATTCTAATTGAATGATTATCTAGTCCATACATAGGTCTGCATAAATCCTTCACTGACATGGCACTTTCCAAAAATATTCAATGAAGTTGCTCTAAACAAAACTGGTTGAACTGTAAAAGCTTTAGTTTGATTGTGCATGCAGTGAAAAGAAGGTACAAACTATCCATACTACGTCCATGAACTAGTTTTGCAAAAGGATTACCATATTTATAAAAAATGTTAATTTTCTTGTGCTTATGCATGTTGTGAAAAGAAGGTACTCACTATCCATAATAGCTTCCATGAATTGAACTAGTTTAGCAAAAGGATTAACATATTTAGATCCACTTCACTTTAATTAGGAGTTTTAAGTTGAGATACAAGGTTTAGTTGTCTCTCTCGTTAGAGTATATGATGCATTATCAAATTGAATGTAAATACCGCAAGAACATTTTTAAATGGTTGATATAGTAAATTTATTCAACTTTTGATTATTAGTTTAAATATAATAACACATTTATTGATTATAAAATTAAATATAAAAACAAATTTAGAGTAAATTTGTTTGTTGAATTTTTTTATCCTAAAAACATTTGAAATATGATAAAAAAATAAATTAATATCATTAAAACATTACTAAAAATATACAAAGCTTCCATGCATTGAATTTTCTTTTAAATGAAGAAAGTGGTTGAGATAATTGGGAAGTGAGAAATTTATTTAGTTTATTGATAAGATTATTCAAGTTTATTATGGTATATATTATAATAAAGAAAATAAAGGCTTACTATTGGTACTTCAATTTGAATTTAAGTAGATCTGAAAACCATTCTTTTTTAATTAACTCGTTTTGAAATATAAGAGTTGCAGCTCGATATAGTTTTTGGATTATGAACTATTTTGTTGGGCATGAAAATCTGATAGTCTTTTTCCAACAACTACAATAGTGTATCAAATTAAAAAATAAACAAATAGTATGTCTTTTGGAATTTTAGATCTCAGAAAGATTTTTTTTGAATTAACTAGTTTTGAAATATAAGAGTACCACCTCGATACAATTTTTGGATTATGAAATATTTTGTTGGGAATGAGAACGTGGTAGTATTGTGATAGTATTTTTCCAACAACGACAATAGTCTATCAAATTAAAACATAAAAAAATAGCATGTCCCCTATATCACTTTGTGACTTCATCTACCATCCAAAGGAAATGAGTACGATTCGACTTTGTCTTGCAGATTTGGTACTACTAAATGTCTAAGGCGAAGATTCAATCAAAAAACTATGGGACAAATTTGGAATCGTGTACTAGTCGAAACCTCTAGTAAATAATAGGTTTCTCATAAAGTAACTGTATATTCCGAGGATGAGTGAGGGAATTTCAATGACTAGCCATTTAAATTATTTTAATACCATTTTAAGCTAGTTATCTTCTGTGGATACTAAAATGACCGAGGAGGATAATTGTGTTAGCCTATTATGTTTTTTTCTAGACTTTTGGGATAGCTTAATTGTTGTTATAGGGATTAATACTATTGTTATAGAAAACTTTACCATACTCCATGAATTGTGCTCTAATGGCCTTGCATTTCCTCTCCAGCCCTCATTTCCCCCCACTCCAGAGCTTAAAATACATTTTTTTGTACACATAAGCACCCTATGAGTAAGACCACTAGGTTATTCATAGGTTTCTCCACTACACCCCGCGTACATCATTATTGGTGCTCAAAAATTAAAAATTGTCGGTTTCCATGCCATGTCACATGATCCATGATCCTTGACCTTACATATACAGGAAACACTACGAATGGACCCTTCAATTCCATTTGGAGGGTATACATTGAGCCATATCCAAGCCTTCGAAAATGGAAAATTCAACATTGAGAGAAAGCACACTCTAATTAAATTTCACTTCATAATGAGTCTCCATCACTTTGTCCTTGAAAGTAGGAATGTCTTGTGTTCAACCCCCGAGCTCTTCCTATTTTTTGATGAAGAACCTCATTGAATCCTACATGTGAGCTTGTATTTGCAAAGGATTGAAGTGGTGGAGGCCCAACTCGAGGTACTTATTTTCTTGGTTCCGATATGTGTCATTACATAAGTTTGTCACCTATGTGATTATGTTGATTATATTAATGGAAGTACTCTTTTTACATCCAATTGATATCTTGCAAATAATTCAATTGCATTCCATGGGTGTATTTGTCATGTATGTTAAGGGATTATGCTAATTTATATGTTGACATTATATATCATCACCACATGGTTGAGTATCTTGGTTTTTGAGGACACGTTGCAAGTATAAAGCTTTGGGTCATGTGCTCAACGGCGGTATTCTTTGAATGTCCAGACGACGTAGGATTCTAGCCTTGTACTTTTAGCATTTCATTTATATATAATACTTTATATTAGAATCGATTTATGGTTGACATTCCATCTGTTGTGGTTTTCCCCTATCCATAGAGATATTTTCCTTGTAACAGAATTGGTGAATCCACTCGACATATCTCCTTTTTTGGGGTATTGATTGTTTTTATCCTTGATTTTCTCTCTATTTTCCTAAGTTTATGTGTCGCCTATTTCTTGATAGCATGTATTTATCCTTTCATATGAGTTTCTTGGATTAAACTTTCCCCTCGCAGTGTCTTGTTTAATATATGTGTGTTTTCCCTTGACAGATGCGTACATACCCGATTTGTCTTCCTTTAGGGAGTGTATATATGTCTTTGTTCCCTGGAAAGTTTCATACATCATCTCTTAAGTCTTCTTGGTTGAATTTGTTTTTTTTTGGGTGATTTTTGCTGGTGGTTGACACTTCTTGGGTCCCTTTTATGACTATTACGTTCCTACAAAGTAATAGGAATATGTTTTATTGATGAATTCTTTGGGATAACACATTTCATGTCATTATTCTCATTTTGGTGTCCTTGCACACTAGTCTGGGTAGTTTATTCTTTGAATCCTGCTTGGATTGTCTTATTTTTCTTTAGTAGGGTCTACTTGTGAGTTTTTTATTCAGTCCTTTCATTTTCTTTTCATAATATATCGAAAATACAAAAAAAAAAAAAAATCTTGCATTTTACTTATGGAAGTTTCACTTTTGGTTACTTTTCATTAGTTTTGGCATATTATGAAAGGATGCACTCCATTGAATTTATATATATTCCATTTTAGAAACAACATTTAGAAGCATATGATCTCATTGAAAATCTGGACTAGTACTTATCAATTTTCTTATATTTCCTTCCAACCTCTCGTACCTAAGTAGCTCTCGAACATTAGATTGTAGAGGTCCTTGCGGGATGAGGATGGACAACATGTGGGTCCTCGAAGGACCCCCTTTACTCAATCTAGGGTGAATTCCCCTATCATGGTTTCCGTGAAACACTCCTAGTACCTGCAAAATATGAATACTGCCTCCTCTTAAAAGTTTTGCAAATATCTAGCGCAAGCCGATATACCTCCAAACTAAAATAAAACTAAATTAAAGCTCCAATGAAGACCCTGTATGGATCCTACTCCTTGTCTATCTGGTGTGGATATTGCACCACTGAAACCAAACCAAAAGTGGAATGGTTTTTCTGAAACCTTAATGAAAACCTTGGCTCACAAGAGCACTCCAAAGAGATTAATCCAAATACATGATGCAAAGTGAAGTGTCACCCCGCCTTTATATTTCTTTCTCATCTGCATGAACTTTCCCCTTTTTGACTAAATAAAATATGACTTCTAGAACCTTCCCCTTTTGATTAAATCAAATATGACTTGTATTCCCCTTTTACTTTCACTTTAATATGAGAAGTCACGTTTGATAATGGTTAGGTAACTTATTCATCTAAATTTACTTTAGATATTTAATATCAATTTAAATACATAACATATCCTAAATAAGTGACATTAAATAACCCTTTTTTACTCCATTTTTATTCAACAACGAGCCATGGAAGTCATTTCCACTACTGAATAGGGGAATCCAAAAATGGGGACATGACACATTTTCTTATGTAAACAATTTGTAAGAATTTATTCTTACAAATAGGAAGAAGTAAGTTTAATTTTTGAGAAGTATAGGGTTGGGTTTTCAAAATCCAACATTGAATTTGTGTTTTTCTTATCAATAGAAATGAAATCATGTTATTGAAATTGATACCCAGAGATGTATACCTCATATTTCATTAATAACGCTTCCTTCATTAATAACTAGTTTATTGAAATAATTATTGTATTCACAACTGTAAGGAAAAATTGAAGGAATAAGATTAAGTACTATTCTAAAGAAATAAGTGTTGGATCATGTTGTCATTGATGCCAATGTTTTGATTGATTGATGTCATTGATTGATGTCAAGTGATTGATTGATTTCAAAGGATTGACTGATTGATGATTGATGTAATATAATATGTATTGTCCTTGATGACAATGCATAGATAAAGATGTATCAATGAGTTGTCATTGATATAATGAAGATGGATCAATGAGTTGTCATTGATACATGATGAATATGGATCGATGTGGTTTCATTGGTATATGTTGCATTGTTGGAAAAATGTATAGATGACTCATTATTGTCTTATCATGATTGATAAGGTGCACAAATGGATGAACTCCAAAGTGATCCCCTTATGGTGAAATCCCTCGCAGGAAGATGCTTTGTGGATTGAGTTATCCTAGAAGAATGGCTCGAGGACCCATGATCTCATTATTGTATTATTATGATTGATAATGTGCACAAATTCATGAACTCCAAAGTGTTCCCCTTATGGTGAAATCCCTCACAGGAAGACGCTTTGTGGATTGAGTTATCCTAGAAGAATGGTTGGAGGACCCATTCTTGTATGTAGAATAATGAGGTGAATCACATTGAATTTGTGAGGGAAACTATCCTATATGTATAGTTATTTTCATGCCATTTCTGGTGGTATGTAGAACATCACATAAATCCTGATGGTTAGAGATTTATGGCCATGAGAAGTTGGAGACCCCAAGTTTGGGTAATGGACCCAAGTTTGTTTGATGGATAATGGTATGAGTTATGATATATTTTCTGACAATACTATTCTATATAGATAGTAAATTTCATGCCATTTCTGGTGGTATGTGGAATGTCACATAACTCCTCATGGTTTGAGAGTTATGGCCTTACAAAGTTGGAGGACCTTCACATGTCATCTAGAAGCCCCAAAAGGTCAAAGTAACCAAAGTGGTTTAATGGTTTTTAAAAGGTAAATAATAAAGTGAAGTGATGATTGTACTATAATTAAAAGTGAATACAAATTAAATTATTGAAATAATAAATTTAATGGATAAATTAGAAGTGGGTGAACCCTAAAATAAGGAAAGTGGGGCCAAGTGACCTAGAAGATGTTTTTAAGGAAGCTACTTGGAGAGTATAAATAAGAGGCAAGGCTTTATCATTTTAATAAAACTTGAGAATATTGAATATCTATAGGTGTTTGAGGTAACCAAGGATATCTAAGATGAAATTCTCAGGAAAGGTGAAGAAAAGTAGGCCGAAATGCAAGGAAGGATAAATTATTTTGATGGTGCTTTCTAAGGTATGTTATTTACAGGTCATCTCACCATTTTTGCTATAAAACGTTTTCTATAATGATTTATGGTGAAATGTCTATGCCATTGATAAAACATACCCAAGTATCTGTGGTAAAAAATTCATCTTCTGGCTCATTGTATTTTGGGAGTTACACTCCATGGAAAATAGGGTTTGTGGCTAGTCCTGAAACTAGTCAAAAACAAGTGTTTCGGGTAAAAACGTCATAACTTCTTCATAACAGATCCAAATTCAGTGAGACAAAATGTGTTGGTTAGGGTACAGGATTTAGTGTGTTTTTTAATAGTTTTAGATTAATTCAATGAATATTTTGTGCGGTCCATGCTCTACAAGGTCGCTCTCTAGAATAATCTATAATTCAGCAAGGTATGCCATTTTTGGTATAATTCTTTTTATAAGAGGTTCCAAGTAGTTCCGCCTGGAGGAATTGCATAAAACACATGGAAGAATTTTTTTTATCATTTTTATATCTTTTTTCATTACATGTAGAAAGTTATGATTATTTCAAGTTGGGGTTGTTGACTAATCCAAAACTAGTCATGGTTGAGATAAGCAGTTGATGAGTTGCCACATACATGAGGTGTATAGTGGACGATGTTTGTACATATTGATGAGTAATTGTTGATGATTATTTGAAACATGATTAGTATATACTTGGTACATGGTTGGATGCACTTGTTTATGGTACAGGTTGATTACAGGTTGTTTGACACAGGTTGGTGCATGGTTGATGCACTTGTTTATGTTGACAGATTGATATGTGTTGAGGATTGTTTTCTCATCTCAGTTGGTGCTGAGAATGTAAGTTGAGTCTTGCATATAGATCTGGGGCTCTTGTAGAGTTGTAATCTATTAAGTTGTTGCTGAAAAACCCCCGGATTGAAGTCCATAATAAAAAGAAAAATTGTACATACATCTTATGTTATTTTTGTTCCTTCTGAATATGATTTGTTGTTGATATGTATTCACATCTAACTGATTATAAATTAAAACAATGAGTAATGAGAAAATGTTGAAAGTTAACTAAGGATTTTTTGTGTAAGAGGGAAGTTTTGGGAAAACAATCCCCACACTCATTCACCCCCCCCCCTCTAAGTATGGTAGGTGTGTCAAACAATTGGTATCAGAGTAGGCCTTCACTAAAAACCTTAACAAGATTGAAGGAGATCCATAGACACAGAAATGGATGATGAATTTCCAATCCTTGATGAGGGAAACTATTCCACTTGGAGAATAGAGATGAGATTATGTTTGAAGACAATGTGAGCAGCTATTTGGAAGACAACCATTGGTGGATATCTTCCGTTGAAGAACAAATCAAAGTTTACATCTCAAAGGGAAGGAAATAAGAATGATGCATTGGCTCTCAAGACCATTCTTAGTGATCTCTCACGCCCTATCAAAGAGAGCATGGGACAATGCACTTTTGCCAATGATATATGGCTAAAGCTAGAGGAGACATATCAAAGAAAGAAGGAGAAGGAAGAAATTAAAGACCACTTCATCAATATCATCAAAGGTAAAGAATCACCAAAAACTCTTGAATGTATTGTTTCTAAATGTTATTTTGAAAACATTTCAAGTGAAGATAAAGAATCAAGTAATGATAGCACAAAGAAAGATATTGAAGACATTTCAAATGAAGGCAAAAAATCATATGATGGTGTTGGAAAGAAGGAAGATATTGAAGGTAAAGAATCTCCCAAGAGTCTTGATTGCAATAATTCAAAGTGTAATGATGTTGAATTTTTCTCAAGCGAAGAATATGATCTAGAAATAGTTTGTGTAAACTTTGATGATAGTTATCCCATGGAAAGAATATAAGAAAATCTATTAGAACTTCAAAAGGAAATTAAAGAGGGTTTATGCATGTATAGGAGTGATCATTTTTATACACACTATAACTACCTTTCAGATAACACTAAGAAGTTTCTTAGGAGGAGTCAAAGTCACATCTTGAATTTAAAGGGAATGCTCAAAGAGAAAGAAGAGAGTTCTAAACTAGAATAAAAGGAAGAAGAGATCACAAGACTAAAGAATGGAAAATAAGACATGAATATAGATGATAAGATTAGCAAAAGTTTTGAAACCATTATCCATCTCAAGACCGAAATTGAAGAAGCCAAAAGAATAGAGGAACTATTGAAGATTCAAATAAATGAAAAGGAAGAGTCATGTTGTAAGCTAGAAGTTGAAATTGTTGACCTTAGAAAGAAGGTAGAGAAGTCAAACAAATTCTTTAATAGCTCAAGAATCTTGGATGAGATATTGGAAAGTCAAAGACCACCATGTGATAAATCAGGTCTTGGATACAAAGGATAAGATACACATGTTGAAGCAATCACCTTAAAGAAGCATGAGGTAAGTCCATCAAAGAAGGAAGACAATGTTGAAAAACAACCATCTACACAAGACAAAGAAGATTTCAAAAGAACAAAGCAAGGAAGACATCAAGAAGCTACTTTTGGGACACCAAAGAAAAGGTATGGAAGTATTTTTCATGGGCATTGTTATTCATGTAATGTATATGGTCACAAAGCTTTTGAATGTAGATCTTATGAAAGGATATATAATGGAAGATTCTATAACACCACAAATTGTTGGAGATGTGATCAAGTAGGACATATGGATGTTCACTGTAACTCTATCAGATGCTACAACTGTAGTGGATTTGGCCACAAATCCTAGGAGTGATGGAACACAAGAAGAAATTCCATGATGAGGACTTCACATAGAATGGCTAGAAGAAGGAATGAAGTAAGAAAGGGAGATATCTTTGAAAAGATGGATGCTTAGAGCTCAATTTCTGAGAAGAAGGGTCATCTACAGAAGTGGGTGAAGAAGACAGAGTAACCAGATCAGAATGAAAGACTGAAGGGAAGTACAAAAGTGTCATCTATTGAGTCACTCGTGGGTGATAGTGGTGTCAGTCGCGTGCATATGTGTGATGACCTTGAATAGGTCATGTACACACATGCTATGTTGCGCAGCAGGCTGTGTATATGTTGTAAAGCCTTGGGAAAAGGCAGTTCACATGGCTTGGAGTTTGATGTGATGGTATAACTCTATATTGCAGGGTCTAACATTGTTTATTGCAGGTTATGACACTATTTGATGTAGGTTTTCATGGTGAGGTCACACAATGGTATAATAAAAATAAATATTGGGTGCATGGAACTAACCCAAGAGTATGGATTGATGTTGATCTACTGGGATTAATCATTTTGTGGTATTGGTGCATGGTAATGTACATGTTTGGTACACTCATAGATGGCATATGCTTGATGATACTACACCATTGGTACTACTTGATTGGCACAAAAATTGGCATTTGTTTGAGATACATGATTGTGGCACTTGGTTCATGATGGAGACATATCATGAGTGATATGATACATTGTTTGGCATGATGGTAGATGCACGTGGTTGGAATATTGGTGGATGCACATGGTTGGCATATTTGTAGATGCACATGGTTGGAATATTGGTGGATGCACATGGTTGGCATATTTGTAGATGCACATGTTGGCATGTTGATAAAGGCATATGATTGATACATTCCATGGATGATATCTTTTGGCACATTGCATGATGTTGATGTACATGATGAGCACACATTTTGTACATGATGTAATTGGTTGATAGTTTTCTCATGATTCTTTATTTTATTGTTGACATATATTTTGCTTCATGATGCTTGATATGGCATGAGTTTGATGAATGAACAGGTCCAAGGATCATTATATGGTAGAACAATGTCCATCTTGTAGAAAAGATAGGGGAGAGATACCCACAGGGGGAGTCATTTTTCTTCCCATGATTCTGGGAGGAGATATTTATCATATGAATACCTAGAAAAGATCCCTAAACTTGAAGAAAGAGCATAGGAGCATAATTGCAGGGGGAGAAATGGTCACAGGGGGAGTATGTTCGATGTATATTCAACATTACTTTAGATTTATATCCCTTATTCAAAAGGGTAGAGATTATTTAGAGGAATATCAAAGGCATTCAGACAGGGGGAGAAGCCCCAAGGAGAGTTCAAGCAAGCATAGCATCCCCAAGATGAGAATGGCCTTTTGCCCTTGTTGTCAAAGGGGGAGAGTTAATCACATTGATGTGATTGATGTTTATTGATGGGGAGAGATAGTCACATTGAATATTGATGTAGATCATGTCTTATCTACATGTTGACATCAATAATTGGTAATTGGTATTGCCATCAATTCCAAAGGTGAAGATTGTTGGATCATGTTGTCATTGGTGCCAATGGTTTGATTGATTTATGTCAAGTGATTGATTGATGTCAAAGGATTGATTGATTGATGATTGATGTAATATAATATGTATTGTCCTTGATGAGAATGCATAGATGAATATGGATCAATGAGTTGTCATTGATATGATGAAGATGGATCAATAAGTTGCCATTGATACATGATGATGATGGATCGATGTGGTTTCATTGTTATATGATGCATTGCTGAAAACATGTATAGATGAATCATTATTTTCTTATCATGATTGATAAGGTGCACAAATGGATGAACTCCAAAGTGGTCCCCTTATGGTGAAATCCCCCATGGGAAGACACTTTGCGGATTGAATTATCCTATAAGAATGGTTGGAGGACCCATGCTCTCTTTATTGTCTTATCATGATTGATAAGGTACACAAATGGATGAACTCCAAAGTGGCCCCCTTATGGTGAAATCCCTCATGGGAAGAGGATTTGCGGATTGAGTTATCCTAGAAGAATGGTTGGAGGACCCATGATTGTATGTGGAATAATGAGATGAAGGACATTGCATTTTCCATTGAAAATATCTTATATGTATAGTTCTCGTAATTCCATTTCCAGTGGTATGTATAACGTCACATAACTCCTCATGGTTAGAGAGTTATGGCCATGAGAAGTTGGAGACCCCAGGTTTAGGTAATGGACCCAAGTTTGTTTGATGGGTAACGGTATGAATTATGATATATTTTCAGACAATACTATTCTATATGGATATTGCATGTCATTCCATTTCTGGTGGTATGCGTAATGTCACATAACTCCTCACGGTTTGAGAGTTATGGCCTTAGGAAGTTGGAGTACCCTCACATGTCATCTAGAAGCCCCAAAAGGTAAAAGTAGTCAAAGCGGTTTAAGGGTTTTTAAAAGGTAAATAGTAAAATGAAGTGATGAGTATACTATAATTCAAAGTGAATACAAAATAAATTATTTAAAATAAATTTAATGAAGAAATTAGAAGTGGGTTAACCCTAAAATAAGGAAAGTGGGGCCAAGTGACCTACAAGATGTTTTTAAGGAAGCTACTTGGAGAGTATAAATAAGAGGCAAGGCTCCCTCATTTTAATCACACTTGAAAATATCAAATATCTATATGTGTTTGAGGTAACCAAGGATATATAAGCCTAAATTATGTGGAAAGGTAAAGACAAGAAGGCCGAAATGCAAGGAAGGATAAATTCTTTTGATGGTGCTTTCTAAGGTATGTTATTTGCAGATCATCTCACCATTTTCGCTATAACTTGTTTTATATAATGATTCAGACCATGAAATTGTTATTCCATTGAGAAAACATACCCAAGTATATGTGGTAAGAAAATCATCTTGTGCGTCATTGTATTTTGGGAGTTACACTCAATGGAAAATAGGGTTTGTGGCTAGTCCTGAAACTAGTCAAAAACAAGTGTTTCGGGTCAAAACGTCATAAATTATTCATAACAAATCCAAATTCTATGAGACAAAATGTGTTCATAAGGGTATATACTTTAGTATGTTGTGTAATAGTTTTATATCACTTAAAAAAATATTTTGTGTGGGCCACGCTCTACAAGGTTTCTCTCTAGAATAAGCCAGAATTCAGCAAGGTATGCCATTTTTGCTATAACTCCTTTTCTACGAGCTTTCAAGTAGTTCCACCTAGATGAATTGCATAAAAAAAAATGAAGAAAATTGTGTATCAGTTTCAAATCTTTATTCATTACAGGGACAAAGTTATGATTATTACAACTAGGGGTTATTGATTAATCCAAAATTAGTCATGGTTGAGACAAGAAATTGATGAGTTGTCACATACATGAGGTGTATAGTTGATGATGTTGGTATATATTGATGAGTAAATGTTGATTATTATTTGACACATGATTGGTATATACTTGGTACATGTTTGTATACACATGTTTATGGTACAGGTTGATTACAGGTTGTTTGGCACAGGTTGGTGCGTGGTTGATGCACTTGTTTATAATGACAGATTGATATTTGTTAAGGATTGTTGCCTCATATAATTTGGCACAGAGTATTGCATATACAGATGGTGCTCTTGTAGAGTTGTACTCTATTCAGTTGTTGCTGAAAAACCCCTAGATTGAAGTCCATAATAATAAAAAAAATTGTACATACATCTTGTGTTCTTTCTGTTCCTTGTGGAGATGATTTGTTGATGATATGTTTCTAATATGTATTCACATCTAACAGATTATAGATGAAAACAATGAGTAATGATAAAATGTTGAATGTTAACTAAGGATTTTTTGTGTAAGAGGGAAATTTTGGGAAAAAGATCCCCACACTCATTCACCCCCCCCTCTGTAAAGAACCTCCTCGTTACGGCGACAACCTCTTATAACAAGTGAAACATTTTTTTTATTTTTTTTTGAGTGTGTGCGCATGTGTACAAGGGTCATAAATACATTCGACTTTGTGTCTCCATACGATGACGAACATGACGCATGCAACACGATGACAACATAAAGATCTAAGATGAACATAAACCCTTGCAAGCAAAGAATGACACTTAACAAACAATAATAAGACTGACTACCCATCTGTCCTACCCTGCAATGATTAGGACCTCCAAGACACATAAGCAACACTCAAGCCCAGGTTCCAATCGATTTTAACCATTTAAGGTCTCAGGGCTGGAGGTTGTTCTGAGGAACATGGAGGTGTCTACATCCCGCCTGACACAAGCAGACCAAGCAATGAAACTATTACAACCAAGCACAAAAATACTTAAATAATCAACCACGTCCTCCACAAAAGGCGCAAGACAGAAAGACTGAGACAACGACCAACCATTGTTAAGGCAAGGCATTATCTACGACTCAATTGGCATTTAATTACAGACCAATTTCTCCATTTAAATTTCATTAAACGACATGTTATTCAATCCACCCTTGAAAATATTGTAAATTCAATTAATTTTTATTTCCCGCTTACTAACTCATAATAATTGGTTGTACTTAGTTTAATGACCTCACTTTTTTATGTTAACAATTCCACAAAAATCAACAACATTTCTAGGAAATAATAACCACATTACATTTTATGTTAAAATAACTTTGCAAACAAAATATCAATTACCTTACTTCTTGTATGTTACCAACAAATAAATTACTTTAATCTAATAACATTTCATTTTATATTACAATAATATGGCAATAAAGTAACCATAACATTACATTTGATATTTATCAAACAATAACGTTTACATTTTATTTTGTAACATTACATTTTTGTTTTGCAATAACAATATATTATGGTAACTTCACATACACCTATTACAATAACAGTATATGCTGACAATAGCCATCCTAACTACAATTTATAACCCACATTCATTTCTCAAGTAACAAGGACAATATCGCATCCTATAAATCAAGTCCTTCTTCACTAGTGCTATAGTTCTTCCCTTACTACACAATATAAGTAGTTCTACCAATGTTATAATAATTTCAATTCTAGAGTATCAACAAATATCATCAGATTAATTTAAGCTTACCAACTACAACTCAAATTCTATAAGTCTAAATAACATGAACCATGACTAGAGACTTCACCTTTATCCATATGTTTTATATATCTAATAATTATAAAATGAAAGGTTCGTTGGTTATAATTTATTCTTCACAATAATTATGTGATGAAATTAAAGAGTAAATTAGTCTCCTTAGGAAGGTACTATTACATTTCATTCCAACCAGCTCATGATATCCCAACTTTAATGTAAGTAGTGATAAGCCAAGACGATTCAATACATCTAAGATATTCAAGGCTGTGATCTATTACTTTAAACATGTTTAAAATCATTCAGCACTACAATCTATACTGTGCATATGTATGCTCCTGCGAAATCTCTACCTTAAATTGGTTCCATTAAAAACATTTAAGAAGAAAATACTCTTACCGAACATAATTTGTCTAGATTTTATTTTAGGAATTCCTCTGCTAAAATAATGGGTTGTTTACTATCTTTAGGATTGATTTCAATTACAATTAAAAATAGTTAAAACCAAGTAAATATACAATCCCGCCACAGGATTTTTGGGATTTCTGTTTCATTATACTTCAGGAAACCATGCTCTAAAAGGGATCTAAATGACATATCCTAGCAAATAAGTTGCAACTCTAGTTATAATGTAGAATCTGAAATCCAAGAATAGATGCACATGGGAGGAGTTATTATATATAGCTTACCTTGTAGACCAAGTCAAAACATAGCATCAAGGAAAGATAAATATAGTTTAATTCATATGCCCTTCAGGTTTCCCCTGCTAAATCTATAAGGATTCTAAGGTCCAATACAAGTGTGAGTTCTTCGACGCTTAAGGTTCACTACAAGCCAGGATCTAAACCAACCATCCATGATATAAACTCACGAATTCCCACACGCAAAAGGGTAAGGTACAATTAGAGGAGATGGTCTTCTCGAACTGGTAGCTTGAAAATCATTCTTCCTAAAATACTAACAGAGACACACGGGTAACGTGTCCTTCATAGAATAGTAACCCATGCATTAAAGGATAATCTTCCAATTTGATAAAGTAAAAAAAAAAATTCTCACCGCAGTCCCAAATAATCCAACTCCTTTTTATTAATCGTTCCCTCAATAATGCGTAAACTAAGGTGAGGGAAGGTTTTGGTTACCCATTAGATGGTGGCTGCAAAGAGCTGACAGCGGGGCAGCTAAAACGGTCTACGAAAATGCCCGTGGATAATCGCATTGACCACAGGAATGAGGGATGACAAAGGTATAGAACTAGCGATTTTCCAGATCACATTTGCGAGCAGAAGAGTAAACAAAGGCATCAACGACACAAGAAATGAAGGGTCGTGGGTACAGACCAGAAAATTAGAGTTTAAATTGGCAACAGTCAAGGGCGATTGACCGAAACCGAGTATTAATTTGACATTTTATATTGACCACATATTACAAACACCCTTCCACCGCTGTACATTACGTGACTTGCAGAGGTAGTCACAGGCAACAGATTTACAGTTCGCAGAGGGAGGGGGATTCCAGCGTTTACAGAATGCAATTCTAAGTAGTTGTAGAGGAACATTTGCAATATGTTAATACTGTGGCTGAGAAGAAAACTCCAGGATCATGACACGGAATGTTGGGGATAAAACGGGTTGAACTCACACAGGTAGTAGAAGCACAAGGAAGCGCAATCAGTGCATTGGTTGTCTAGACAATGCACGGACTTAAGGAACCGACAAATTGTAACATAAAAATATATTACATGCCATTTCATTACTAAATTCTAACGATAAAATTCATTGCATAAAATTTCTTTGCATACTTTCAACATAAAATTTCATTCATAAAATTTGTGTGCATAATCTCTAAATACAAAAGCAGTATAGACACACTGAACCCTTAACGCATTTTAGACATGAAATTTTAAACATAACATGCATTTCAGACGTGTAAATTTAGCCAAAATTTCCTGCAATAACTTGAGGAATCAATTCAGCAAGTGACTTCCGTCATAAGAATCAAGAATGGTAGTGAAAGGATTTCCTGGGAATATAGAACCAAATACAAACCCAAATAATCACACCAACCTATCTAAATCATACATCATACATATTGTATCATTCAACCGAAAAGGCATACCTCTTCCTGTTCGCCTGCTCCGAGTGTCGTCTGCGTGCTTCGTGCCACTACCGCTCACCAACCGTCAAGACCTCACTCATACCTCCCAACCAACTCTAGGGGTATTCTTCTTCCCCCTTATCCCCTTGAGCTGCAAAGGGGCCACACACTATCCAGATCTTACGTCTAGCTCCCAGCTCGCCTTGCAAGGCCGAGCTACCACTCTTATCCGAGCTGGGAAATCCCAACTGCCCACAAGTAGTCAATCAAGTCACAAATACGACAGCGTAACATTACACTAAGAACTGATCCCCTACTTCCTCCTCCTTCCTCTCTTTTATAAAGTTTTAGAACTTCCAAAATTTCCCTAAATCTCTTTTAATTTAAGTTTTAATGAAAATCTTCTAAAAATTCTCCATCGTACAAGTGTCATTCATCCCCCACTTTCCTCCAAAATTTATTTTCTTTAATTTATTAATTGTCTCATTTCCCTCACCCACCTAGAGTTGCTCCTAAATTTACTCCTAGGTGTTCCTAGATTCCCTTACAGGTTTAAATACTTTCCCTAAAAGGATGTTGCTAATTTAGTTCAATTTAGAAGGTTCTTTATTGCAGATTCTTTATTAAGTTGACCTCGCTTTTTACCATAAGTTCCCTTCTTTCCTTTATTATGTTTCCTCCATTCCTTAGTTTCCTAATTTTTATTATTCCCTTCTTTTCCCTTTTTATTAGTGCCAAAAATGGCAGTTGCACAAATTAACCTCTTTTCCTTTTTATTAATAATTTAATATCCTTTACACTTTCACAAGTTAAACAATTAAATTCTTCTTTACAATTTTAAATCCACTGATTTTAATTAAATTCCTACTCTCTTCATTTTACCCCAAAATTTTTATGAAGACTAAAACTATTACTTAATTGGTTTTTAAGTTTAAATTTTTATTTTTATTTTTATAGGGTCTTTTTCTTAAGGTTAGACAAAATTTTACACTAGAGAAGTTTTAGACTTAGGAATTAGATTCTGAATTGGGTGACATTTAATTAGGGAAGCTGTTTAAGAATTTCTTAATGTGTTAAATGTCTTAGGGCCATCTAGGTTTGTTCCTTCATCCACATCAACGCGACGTGCCCTTCAGGACACACCACGTGCTCCAAGGGTGCCACTCGCCTCTTGACTGATTGGTAGACATCAATAACCCCTCGAGTCAATACTTCGCTAGTTGAACTTGTGGGAGACTAAGGGCTTCTAAGGAATAAGGCCCTCGCCTTATTGCGTGCAGCTTAGATTCATCATGAGCGACTGTCGTAGTTTTCCCTCATGGCATCGTGGATACTCTCAAACTAGGTAATCGTTAACCTACAGTTCGAGCCACAATGGGAGTGCTAGTAGGTTGTGGCAGGGCTGCTATCCACACCTCTCCCTCGACCTCTCTGGTAGTCATGTGTGGCCCCTTTACTCCATATGTGAGTCTGGTCGGTGATATATCGTCAACTTGCATCATCAACAATCATGTCAGAACATGTCCACATCATATCATCAAATCAAATGTAATAGCGCAGTAAATAAATCAACCCAAATAGCACACTCCCTGACTCAATCTAGAGTCCAAGGGGTTACATCGATGCCTCTACATCCTCAAGGTCCAAAACCCTACAAAAATCGAGTCATGTCTCCTTGCCATCATTGGCAATCCAACAATAAAATCCATTGAAATAACCTCCCATTTCGATTCCGGGATGGCATGTGGTTGAATTAATCCTGTTGGGTGTCTATGTTTAGCCTTTACCTGCTGACACTCTAGACATCTGGCCACATATTTGACTATGTCGGCCTTCATTCCCTTCCAGAAGAATAAGGGTTTAAGGTCTACCCTCATCTTTGTGACTCCCGGGTGAGCCATGTAAAATACTCTATGAGCCTCTCTCAAGATCATCATCCTCAACTCGTCGTTTGGCGGTACATAAATCCGACTTTTAAACCTCAATAAACCATCACTATCAATTGAAAATTCCTCGTATCATGGTACCATCATTTTTTTTTGTCCAATAAAACCCTAGACCTCCTTGTACCATTCATCGTCACGCTGTAAAGTGAGAATCTTCTCACATAGATTTTTCTAACGAGGCAACATTGAAAATATGTGTGGTCTCTGAATCAAAGAATCCACCACTCGGTTCATTGTTCCCTTTATGTAAGTAATCTCAAAGTCGTACTCGCTAAGCAATTCCAACCAATGTCATTGTCGCGTGTTCAGGTCACTTTGCGTAAAAATGTGTTGTAGTCCACAATGATCAGTCTTTAGTTCAATTTGTCATCCAACAAGGTAGTGTCTCTAAACCTTCAAGGCATATACGATGGCTAATAACTCTGAATCATGCGTCGCGTAGTTCTCCTCATGCCATCTCAATTTCTTCGAAATGTAAGCAATCACTAATCCGTCTTGTATCAAGACTCCGCCTAAACCTTCCCTGGATGAATCTGTGCATACCAAGAAGTCTGCATCCATGTCAGGGACCTTTATTATCAGTGTTGTTGTCAACAACTCTTTAAGCCTCCGAAATGCTTCTGCCTATTTCTCAGTCCAAACAAACTTCTTGTTTTTCTTCTGCAATTCCGTGATTGGATTTGCTATCTTCGAAAATCCCTTGACAAACCATCAATAGTATCCTTCTAAACCCATAAAGCTACACACTTCTATGACATTTGTTGACACAGGCCATTCCATAATAGCCTCAACCTTGGTTGGATCCACGGTGATGCCTTCGTCAGAGATGACATGCCCTAAGTAGTGAATCTTCGATTGATAAAAAGAGTATTTGGACAATTTCCCATACAATTTGTGCTCTCACAGAAACTGTAGTACCAAGCGCAAGTGCTCATCATGCTCCTCTATCGTACGAGAGTAAATCAAAATATCGTCAATGAACACTTGGACGAACTTATCCAAGTACTCGTGGAACACCCCGTTCATCAAACTCATAAATACTTCTGGGGCATTTGTCAGTCCAAATGGTAAAACAGTAAACTTGTAATGTCCAAATCTCGTCTTAAAGGCGGTCTTAGGTACGTCATCCTCCTTGATCCGTAACTGGTGATACCCTGATCGTAAATCAATTTTGGAGAACACCATCGCACCCTTCATTTGATCGAACAGATCATCAATTGTCGGCAAGGGATAATGATTCTTGATCATGGCCTTGTTCAGTTGATGGTAGTCAATGCAAAGCCTCCATGATCCATCCTTCTTTCGTATGAAAATAACCAGTGCACCCCACGGTGACACTCTAGGACGTATCAGTCCCAGGTCCAGGAATTCCTTCAGTTGCATTTTCAACTCTTGTAGCTCTGGGGTCGACATCCGATAAGGCGTCCTTGCTATCGGTTCAGTCCCCAGTTTTAGGTCTATGGTAAACTCCAATTCCCTCTCCAGTGTCATTCCAGGTAACTACTCCGGAAACACATCCGCAAACTCTCTCACCACTAGAAGGTGCTCAAGACCTTTCGCTACTCCCTTCTCGTTTAATACAAGGATCGAATAAAGCTTGCACCCCTTGCGCATACTCTTCTGTAACTATAAGGAATAGACGAACCTCAAGGAAAATCCTTGGTTCCGTCCTACAATCACACATCTCTGTCCCTCGTCATCGATCAAGCTCAACCATTTCATCTTACAGTTGAGTATCACCTGATGCGATTCCAACCAATCCATTCCAATTACTACATCATAAGATTCTAAGATCATGACATACAAGTTGGTCATCATGACAAACGCTCCCAGGTTAAGGGCACATCCCGTAACCTTTCCTCCAACCTTTTGTTTGGCTCCCGAAGCGATCTCTATGAAGATAAACTCATCCTGTTTGACTGCCTTTACCTTAATCCTTTTTAGCGCTGCACCAGAAATGAAACTCTCAGTAGCACCGAGATCTATCAAAATACTAAGGGTCTGGTCAACAATAGTACCTGTCGTCTCGAGCATAGTCGATTGATGCTCTGCCTGGTGATTATTCACCGCTGCATGAATCCTATGGGCCTTGCCCATATCTCCCACTGTAGTGGGTCCAGCTGATCCAGACGCTCTGGTCCTCTCCATAGGATAGTCATGCTGGTAGTGTGGCTCCCCACACGTCCTGGTACTCGAAGTAGAGGATGACGGCCCACTGACCTAGGACCCTAGTCTGTTCTATTCAATAAGCCTAAACTACTGTTGCTATGGGAGACGCTACTGCTGATGTTGTGGTTCTCGATATGGCGCCCGTTGCTGAGGCGGAGGTCGTCAGGGTGTAGTGAAAGTGGATCCCCTCTGGAAGTCACAATATCCTAGTGTATGTCTCACTGGTGTCTGGTGCTTCTGTGTTCCAGAAGAAGCCTGCCCTATTGGTCTCACTGGAGTCCTGGTCTAAACCCCACTGATAATCTCCTCCTCTGCTATGAGATCCTTCTAGACGGCATCGTACAAGGTTTTAGGCATCAAAATCCTAATCTTTGCACACAGGCTTCCATTAAGGCAGAACACAAACCAATTAACCTTAAGTTTCTCTGTGTTAAGGTGCGGACATACCAGAGCAACTCCATAAAATGTGCCTCGTAGTCGGGCACTGTACGACCTCCCTGTCATAAGGCATTGAACTCATTGAGCTAATGCTCAATGAATTCCTTTGAAAGGTACCTCTCTCGAAACCGTTCCTCGAAGAGTTCCCACGACATGTCTTCGACGACCATGCTCAGCTGCAGTAGGAGTGTCTTCCACCATAGAAGAGAACTCCCCTTTAGTTGAAAGATCGTCATGCGGACCATCATTTTGGAGGTCTAATCGCAAAGTGTGAAGCACATTGCCATGTTCTCCAACCATGCCTCGGTGGCTGCGCCATCCAGGGCACCCAAGAACTCAGGAAATTTGACCTTCTCGACTTCCCGACGAATTCCACCAGTAATGGTCGGTGCGTGTGGTGGAACCTCAGTGGGTTCCGGTGCCTTGGCCTCATCTCTGTCCAAACGGATGATCAGTGCCTCGAACATGCGCTGAAAAGATCTCATCATCCTAACTACATCACCAACTGCTATCTTCTCCTGTCCGAGAACCTACTCATCTCCCTGGGGGTTAGACCCCTCAGGTGCAGATGCTACTGGAGGCATCGCGCCTCCTCCCCTAGCACCCCATCATCTGCCTCTGCGACGTCCTCTAACCATGATTACCTGCACGACACAATCAACTCGATTAGCAACAGTATAATCAAATCATCTCAGTGAAAGTCGTAGCGATCCCAAGTCGCGGGTTGAACTGTCTCTGACACTATATGTAAAGAACCTCCTCATTACGGCGACAGCCTCTTATAACAAGTGCATCATTTTTTTTATTTTTTTTTGAGTGTGTGCACGTGTGTACAAGGATCATAAATACATTCGACTATGTGTCGCCATACGACGATGAACATGACGCATGCAACACGATGACAACAAAAAGATCTAAGATGCACATAAACCTCTGGAAGCAAAGAACGACACTTAACATACAATAATAAGATTAACTACCCATCTGTCCTACCCTGCAGTGGTTAGGACCTCCAAGACACATAAGCAATGCTCAAGCCTAGGTTCCCATCGATTCTAACCATTTAAGGTCTCAGGGATGGCGACTATTCTGAGGAACATGGAGGTGTCTACATCTCGCCCGACACAAG
>ML847111.1:20625-45768 GCA_009831015.1 Picea engelmannii
TGCATCCACTGTCCAGCAACCAGAGATCTTTAGGTTGTTGTTCAGTTTTGTGGCATGAGAGAAACATACCTCTTGAGGTGTCTCCCATATGATTTGACACATGTGCTCTGCCTGAGAGCTGGTCTGCCTGCTTCTTCCTACATTCAGATTCATAGTGCCCATACTTTTTGCAGTAATGCTAGTTTTGTCATTAGACCTTCTCCCTCTGCCTCTGTGAGGCTGGAAATTCTGATGTTGATATTGTGTCTGATGTCTTTGACCTTGGAAACTGATTTGGATATTGTTGTCTGTTCCCTCCACTGGTGTGAGGGTTACCTTGATTGTTCCCTCTTCCTCTACTTCTTCCTCTGCCTTTCCCTCTTCTAAATGAGAATTGAGTTTGGAAGGCATTGGAGATTGACTCATCTGTGAGATGTAGTCTGGTCTCATGTGTCACCAGAGAACCAATTAACTCATCTGTTGAAAATCTTGACAGATCCTTGGATTCAAGGATTGTTGTTACAACCATTTCAAATTTCTTGGGTAGACTTCTGAGAGTTTTCTCAACAATTCGTTGATCAGTGATGGTTTCACCAATTAGTCTGATTTGGTTCACGATTCCCATGACTCTGGTCATGAACTGATCTACAGTTTCAGACTCTGTCATCCTAAGAGTCTCGAATTGTGTCCACAAGGTCTGCAGTTTAACTGTTTTGACCCTGTCATTTCCTTGATAGGAAGATTTAAGGATGTCCCAGGCCTATTTGGAAGTACCAATGCCTGTGATTTTCGAGAAAATCGAATCATCCACAGAGTTCTGAATCTAGAAATTCGCTTTGTTTTCTTTGGTCCTCAGAGTTGCCTGAGCAATTCTCTGCGCATTTGTCATGGCAGTGAGGGCGGCTGGATCTGGTTCCACATACCCGAGATCCACTTGTTCCCAGCACTCTTGTGCTTGCAAGAACGACCTCATTCGAAGAGACCAAAATTGGTAATTCTTACCAAGAAGAATCGGACCCTTAGTTGGGCCTAGATTGCTAGACGACGCCATGATTTTTGAATTAAATTTTTTTTTTTTGCAGATGCACAGAGGAAAATTTTATATTTACCTCCGATCGGTGAAACGTCGATTTGTCGATGGCCGATGGGATCTTATTGGGCTTGAATTGGCCCTTGGTCTCCTTGCAATGTGACCACATGCCTTGTGATAAAGCGCTATGGGATTTTTCCCGTTTTTACCTTTCAAAATGTCGAAACACGAAAATTCACCTTTGGACTTTTCAACGGTCCAGATCTGATGATGATCGGACGATCTATATCTTATCGATATATCGCGAATCGGGGTTTCGCGAGTTCTGATGTCAAGGTTTTCTTACTCCTCGATTCCCCGATTTTCGATTTTCCGATGGCGTTGTCCTATCGGAACTTTTCCCGATGGCTTCGATCTGCGACACGCGTCCTCAACAGATGGACAGTCGTGATATCTCCTCGCGATTTTGCGAATGGAGGTGACCCGGACGTCTTGTCTCTAGGTCCCTCAAAGCGTCGATGAGCCGATTGACTCGTTTGACGAGATGACGTCAACTAGGCCCCGCAAATGAAGGGTTCCTCCTGTCGGGATTTCAAACTTCAGAGTTTTGAAGTTCTTGAGTTTCTTGTCCTCAAGATTCACGATTTGCCGAATCTCGATATGCCGATGGCCCTTTCCTCTTCAGGACTTTTCCCGAGTCCTCGGATTTACGCCACGCATCCGGGACTGATGGACAGTCTTGATTCCTCCTCAGGATATCGCGACTTGTGATGCTCCGAATTTCTGTCAACTTGAAACTTCGAATGCCGATACGCTGATGGCGTCCTCGATGTCTACCACGTGTCCAGGAGATATGGATGGCTGAGATTTGGTCGGAATTTCACGTATCGCGATTTCGCGAGTTGCAATGTCAAATTTCTTTGACAACTTGAAACCCCGAATGCCGAAATGTCGACGAGCGTGACGATGTTCGCCACGTGTCCAGGAGAGATGAACGGCTGAGCGTTGATCAGGATTTTGCGTATCGCGATTTCGCGAGTTTCGATGTCAAATTTCTTTGACAGCTTGAAACCCCGAATGCCAAAATGTCAACGATGCGTTGATCCGCTGCCACCTGTCCTCTGAGATGGACGGCTCACAATTCTTCTCGGGATTTCGCAATATCGCGTATCGAAGTTTTTAGAGAGCAGTTTCATTTTCTCGTCCAACTCCCGATTCTCGATTTTGCGATGGAATAAGATCTCACCACGTGTCTCTTGATGGATGGTGAAGATGACAATGGGATTTCTCAAGTGAAAATTTCTCCTGTGCGCTCCAAATGACTAACCGTCGTGCACCTTCTTGCTGATCTAACGGTTGTCGGGCCTTCGTGCAAGATCTGACGGTTGAAATGCTTTCGCCTTTGCCGCACTCTCCTCGTCCCTTCTGGACTGGTTTCCCGCTCTGGATTCGTTCGCAGGACGAATCTTATGGCCTCAATGGATGTTCTTTTCACCTGTTAAAGAAAGATTCATGAATCTTTCAAAGATTTGAAAGAAATACATGAATTCTTCGTTATCTGCTACCATCTTTGACAGATTTGAGCAAATTTCGCAAAAACTTTAAACGATTATGCCTTCTACCTGAATCTTTAATGAATTTGAGCGAAATCTGCAAGTTCTTTAAACATTCTTTTATTCTGCAGCAACTTCTGCGTCAATCTTTGACGGTTCTTTGAAAAACTGTTCAGGTTTTTTTAAAGTTTCTTCTTCTGCATTCTCTGCTTCCTCGTTCTTTTGAGAGAAGTACGCTCTGCAACCTTTGCAAGCTTCTTACGGTGATCTTTAAAGAGTATTACGAACATCTCTCCAAGCCTTGTGAAAAGGCTGTGTCGCGTGCTCTCAAGATTCGTAAGGCTCTACGCTGTAAGGATCGAGTTGCTCTCCGGACTGTGTGAAGAGGCTTACACATGAAGCTCTGATACCATGATAAATTGTGAAGCAAAAGAGAAGTGCAGAGAGAAGAGAATAGAACGGTATATTGAAATGTATGAAGAAGTACAGAAGAAGTATAAAATGTACAGAACCCCATTACAATGCACGATGGTTGAGCTATATATGCTCAAGCAAGACAAAATTAGAAAGTACAACTATCCAGTACAGCTGGCAGTGTATGGTCATACTGTTGAGGGTACAATATATTTAACAGAAAGTAGGGGCAAGAAAATATGGAGAGATATTGTGCTTGCAAGGGAACTATGTTTATAAGAGAAACAATTTTGGTTCTCCACTAGTCGGAAGAAATCATATAGTCTCATACCTATAAGGAATGACTCTTATCCTAAAACGATCCTAAAACGGAGTAATCGGAAGAACCAAGTATCAAGTAAGAACCAAGTAAGATACACTACGTGCTCCAAGGGTTACACTCGCTTGCATTCATGTTTTATTTGCATGATGTGTCCTTCAATACGCACTATGTGCTCCAAGGGTGCCACTCACCTTTTGACTGAATCTTAGTAGACGTCAAACCCATGGAGTCAATACTTTGTCAGGTGACCTTATGGGAAACTAAGGACCTCCAAGGAATAAGGAACATGCCTTATTGTGCGCCCCTTAGAATTATTGTGAGTGACTGTCACAGTCTTGCCTCACGACATCGTGGATCTCTCGAATTAGGTAATCGTTAATCTACAGTTCGAGCCACGACAGGAGTGTTGGTAGCATATGGCAGGGTTGCTACGACACCTCTCCCTCAATGTCTCTGGTTTTCGTGCAAGACCCCTTTACTCCTAATGTTAGTCTAGTTAGCAAGCTATTGTCAGCCTCCATCAATCAATGAAACGTGTCAGCAATAACAATCAACATCATAATATGTAGTCATATGTCACATTTGTAACCTCAAAACATTGAAACCATAACATCCCACTCCCTGACTCGATCTAGAGTCCAAGGATATCCATCGATGCCATTGGCATTCTCTAACATCGAGAGTCCTGCACACTCAGGAGAAACCAATCAATAACACATGTCGATATAAATATAGAAAAACAACATATCATCAGATCCACAACATCTCATAATCATAATCAAAACAACTAATCGTATAATGAACAGGATCACATGCACGCAAGTGTCCTCAAAGAATAAGTCCAATCAGGTGTGCGCAAGAGGGAGATGTTACAATTCTCTTCTTGTTACCCCTATCATTTTCATTTTATTCTATACCACTACCTCCCTTTAGTGTAGGAGAATCACCACAATCTAAAGAACATGATGGTTTATACTCATATTTCTTGGAGGATTAGATGAACACACCTCTTGTTGTTCTTCACCCCCCTTCTTTTGTTTTATCTACTTCTTATGATCTGATGCATCAGATTTTTGTTAGTGATATTAAGAGTCACGACCATTGAGATTTGTGTTGCCTCAACAACTAAAAAATGGTTTTGTTAATATGTTGTCAAAGCCACAAAGTGAGAATATAAATCAATGGGAGTAGTGGGAGACCCTTTTCATATCAGTCCATATTCCAATACCCTTAGTTCATTTAACTATGTTTGACAATTTCCAAGGGATTGTTTCTAACTCCCCAAACTCTATAATATGCCACAATTTTCATCATTTCATACCCTTACTCAAAGGTGGCCTTATTTTCAAACGCAAAACCACTAAATGGATCCAACCAAACAACCTTATTTGATGATAAATTAGTGTATGGAGTCACTGAGAAACCCTTTGGCGTATAATGAGAAATCTACACATCCACTTTTTTCATATAATGAAGCGAGACATTGATGTCCTTATCATTATCATGGTACTTATCATACAACTCTACAAATAGGATGTTGTCATAAGTTTCTTCAATATTCCCCAAATGTAGCCTCATATCCCACCATGATTCATGCTTATACCATGGGAATCCCTAGACATCATGAAGCTATTGTATTTTCTTAGTAAGTAGCATGGGAAAATATTGAGTAGGATAAGACTAGGCCCTCCATTTTTTCTATATGATGTTTGATACTTTGATATTTTAAGTGATTCATCAATAAGTATCATATCTTCTAATTTTTCCCTTTCTCTTCATTACTACATTTGGATTTTTCCCTTTCTCTTCATTACTACATTTGGGGTCAAAATTTGACATTTGAACTAGCATTTGATAAAAAAAACACCCTTATTATATATTGTGGGTTTTTTTTTATTTAATCCTTATTGTCTAAACTTGGATTTAATAATATTATTTAAATAATTAGACACACTTTTAACTTATTTAAATAAATCACAAATGGTCTTACAAATTGGTTGTAATAGTTGTTCAAATTGTGTTTTATTATGAGTGAATTTACAACATATAAAATTGATTTAATTATTAAAGAAACAACTTCCCATAAAAAGGTAGGATAAACAAATTTACAACATATAAAAAAATTCAATTTACAAATTTTAGGAACATTTTAAACAATTAAAGAATAAGATGATTTAAAATCTTATAAAAACTCATTGATGATTTAAAAGAATGGTACATGCACATTTTCCATGGACCATATTCATTGTTACTCCCTAGACACCATGTATCAAGTGCATATTCTCCTCTTCTCCCTCTCTCGAAGAGAGGATAGAAGCTAACCATACTTTGGGTACCAACAAAGTTAACAATTTAAACATAATTGTATAATAAAAAGCTAAAAATCTTTGAAGCATAGTAAAATGTTTTGGCTTTTTACACTAAATTGAAACAACTCAACTTAATTGAATTTTATTGATCGTATGAGATGTGTATTACACTGTTACAAAACATGTATCATATATTTGTTCAAACATCTAATTTATCTTTATTTTGTAAATAAAAGTAAAAATAATTATTTAATAACTTAATACAATAAAAATAATAAATTATTATCAAATATAATAAAACAATGAGTGATTATTGAGTAATACAATGCCTTTATTATATGTATTTTGAATCTAATATAATTTTTACGTTGATAGTCGTCCCTCCTATTGGAATCGATGGTTTAATGAGTCTTTTAATCACAAATTCCAATCAAATGATCTGCAATGAAAAATGTTGTAATATTCTTTGTCTTACACTCAAATCAATGAATGAGATTTAATGTTCTTAACTTCCCTTCATTTATGAATGCATGTATTTCCTTGTTTACTTTTTCACATTTACTTAATATGATTAAAAAATTACTGCCCTGCCCAATGATTGCCACATTTAATAATTAATACTTATAAAAAACTTCATTTCCACGATCAATTTTTATGGATGTGAAGAGTTACGAGGTTTGGAATTCTAATTAATGGAGCCGTGGTTAAGATCAACAGATGTTAATCTTTCTACTGTCCAGCTCCGCGAAAATTGCGACCTAGCATGCAGGGGCGTGAGGACGTGACCCAGCTCGGGCTCTCTGCAACGTTTAGGGCCTCCTCAGCCATGGACGCTGGTGGGGGCGCCATCCCTAACCCTCCCCCATTGCCAGAACTGGAAGCATTCAGGAAGCTGGTAACTGCAGCCTCCAAGAGATCGCCGTCAGCAGTGCAACATAAATTCGTGAAGAAACTGGATAACATCCCCAGTGTCGAATTGCCTTTGGAAGAAACTTACAGAACAACAGTCAACTTAGCAGACAGGGGACTCATCGGGAAAATTACCGGACTCTGGCCCTCTCCCAAATCCGTAGATGCATGGGTGCAGAGGAACTGGAACCCGCTCATAACAGAAGGAATAAAGAGCCACTTCGTAGGGAAAGGATATTTTGTATTCGTCTTCGACAATCCTGAAGACAAAAACCTCATCTTCAGAAATGGGCCGTACTTCATGGGGCCACAGGGGTTATACCTAAACAAATGGACCCCAGACTTCTACCTAGCCCAGGATGTGCCCTCAGCCATCCCAGTGTGGGTTCGTTTACCTCATCTCCCCTTACACTGCTGGAACCAAAAATCTTTGCATGCAATCGGAAACACACTCGGAAGGTATATAGATCAAGCAGTGAGAAAAGATCAGTACTCATGCGCACGGATCTGTGTGGAGGTTGATCTGGAAGTGGGATTATCGGAGGCAATTAAGCTCACGGCCGCAGACTGGATGCACATTCAGGAGATATACTACGAGCAGCTGCCCTTCAAATGCCGGCACTGCCACGGCTATGGACACTTCGCAAGGCACTACAAGAAAAAGAATGCAGACGAAAGTGAAAATGAGAAAGAAAATTAGTGGACTGTAGTACAGAAAATAGGGACAACAAAATCCAGATCCAAAGGAGCAACCAAGAATGGCAACTCCGAGCAAAAAGAGCCAGAGAAAATCGATGGGATCTCTAATCCCCCGCCGCATGAAGAACCTCAAACAGAAAAGGTCAACAATGACATAGAAGAACAAGAAATTATGGACAATAGGACACATTCAAGCCCCCCTCCAAATGGGAATGACACAGGGGCACCTGGGCAAGCGGACGGAACCTTGGAAGTAGTCCCCTCTCCAACATATGCTGACATAGCCAGAAAGAAAGTAATAGATCCATCAATCTCCTCGGAGGATGAGATCCTAGAAAGGCCAGCCAAAAGAGTAGGGAGGAAATCTCGTAAAGAAGCAAGGGAGGAAGAGGCAGAAAGACAAAAGACCCAAGGAAGTCAGCCCACTATAGAAATGTCAATTGGCAGAAACACAAGAATAAGGTCTCTAAAAGGAGGAGGCCCAATCACCCCCAATAGTAAGTAATGAAAATCGTCTCTTGGAACTGTAGAGGACTGGGGAATCCGACAAAAATAGAAGTGATCAAGGACCTAATGAAAGTGGAACCAATAGATATCCTTATGCTCCAAGAGACAAAAATCGAAGGGGAAGCCCTTCTAGAGATCAACAAACACAAATGGCAGAAAAACACAGGGAAGGCAATCAACGCAAGGGGTACTTCCGGAGGCATAGAAACATTGTGGAAGGCTGAGCAGTTCTGCCTCGTCAATTCCTACAACACACAGCACTGGAGATTTACAGAGCTCAAGCACTCAACAAGTAAGTTAAATATTGCACTGTTCAATTTATATGTTCCAACTTTCCACAATGAAAAGAAAGAGTGTTGGAAAACTTTAAACAAATTTCTAGAGAAAAACTCCCCAAGCAATATAATCATTGCCGGAGATCTCAACCTAGTTATGAATGGAAAATAAAAAAGGGGAGGAAGGCCCAGCAAGGACCAAATGATTTTTGTAGTAGAAGACATCTTACAGCAGTGGGACCTTATGGATTTTAAACCAAGTAAAGGGCTCTACACTTGGACCAATAATAGGATGGCGGAGGAGCACATTTCTGCCAGATTGGATAGGTTTCTGGTCCAAAGCACTCTGTTGTTGGAAAGGAAGTTGATTTCCACTGCCATCCTCCCCAAGCTCACCTCGGACCACAAACCCATATTGCTCCAGCTAGAGGAAGAAGAAAATTTAGGCCCAATCCCATTCAGGTTCAGCCCATTATGGAAATCAAAGAGTGGGTTCGTAGACACGGTTCAATGGGCTTGGTCTATCCCAGTTAATGGCTCCCCCAATTTTGTCTGGGAACAAAAACTAAAATTAACAAAAAAATCCCTCAAGGAGTGGAGCAAACTCCCAGAGAGCAATCCCAATACCCAAAGGAAGGAGTCAGTGCAGAAGCTAGGACAACTACAGCTCAAGATGGAAACAATAGACATTGCCAGAACAGAATTGGAAAAGGAACAACAAGCTCAATGCAGAACTTACCGCGCCTTCAGAAAGGAAGAAGAGTATTGGAGGCTGAAATCACGTAGCCTTTGGCTGAAAGCTGGCGATAGGAATGCATCCTACTTCCACCGCCAATTCAAAGCTCGCCTCTCCAGGAACCATATCTCCGAGATCATGACCAACGAAGGGAAGCTCTGCAAAGGAATAGATCAAATAAAGGACGTTGTTGTCTCACACTTTCAACAACTTTACAGTAAAGAGAACCATAACAATGAAAAAGATTACAACGAATTCCTCATGAATATCCCGGCATTGGTCACAAAAGAGGATAATACAGCACTACTGAGCCCAATCAGTGAAGAATAACTCAGCAAAGTCATCTGGTCCATGGACCCGGACAAAGCCCCAGGTCCAGATGGGTTTACTATCCATTTTTACAGGATCTGCTAGAATATAATCAAATCTGATCTCATAAGAATGATAAAAGGAGTCCTTCAAAAAGCAAAAATAGGAGGCAGCACTAATTCTACCTTCCTTGCACTAATCCCAAAAGAAACAAACCCCGCCTCCTTCGACAGATTCAGGCCAATCTCACTATGTAATGCCTCTTATAAGATTATAGCAAAACTTCTTGCAAACAGAATAAAACCTCTATTGGGCAAGCTTATCTCAGAATCGCAAGGAGGATTCGTCAAAGGGAGACATATCCTAGATAATGTAATCTAAGTCCAGGAAGCTATGCACTCCAACAATCTCAGAAAAGAGAAAGGCATGCTGGTCAAGCTTGACATGGAAAATTCCTTTGACAGAGTAAAGTTGTCCTTCCTGTATCAAGTGCTCCTCTCTTTCGGATTTGACCTTGACTTTGTAAAGTTGATAAAATCCTGTACTCACAGCCCTTGGATTGCCCCTTTGGTGAATGGGAGTCCAACAAATTTTTTCAAAGCCATGAGGGGGTTGAGGCAAGGATTCCCTCTCTCTCCATTTTTGTACATATTAATGGAAGATACCCTCAGCAGGAAGTTGGAACAGGAAATGTTAATAGGGGCAGCCCTAGGACTTAGAATAACGAAGAATCTGAAGCCCATAAACCATGCTTTGTTCGTGGATGACTCTCTTTTGCTAGGAGGAGCTTCAAATAGAGTAGCCACTGCATTCAAGGGCACTCTTCAAGCGTATTGCAAGGTGACTAGAGCTCTGGTAAGCGAAAGAAAAAGTGTTGTTTACAGCTGGAATGTAGCAGATCATGAAACTCAGAAGATAGCACGCACCTTGGGGTTCAAAGGACACTCCAAATGGAAAAAGATACAGTAGCTTGGGTTGCCTTTAACATTGGGTGTAAATAGAGTCATCCTGTGAGAAGGAGTCTTAGCAAAAATCAAAAGAAAAATCGAAGCCTGGGGAGGTTACTGGCTCACCCACGGAGGAAAATTAATCTTGATAAAAGAAGTTATCTCCTCATTGCCGATATATCAAGTGTCCTATCTCTTAGCGCCCAATTCCATAGCAGGACAGATTAAAAAACTCCTGAGAGATTTCCTGTGGCATGGTGGGAAAGGGAACCAAAGAAAATTTCATCTAGTCAATTGGGAGATAGCCAAGCGGCCTCTAAGAGAAGGAGGATTGCAGATTCGCGACCCAGCACTTGCAAACACTGCTATGGGATGAAAAATCTTGTGGAAGATGCACAACGACCCCTCACATCTAGTCATCAAAACTTTAATACACAGATACATCTCAAACGCTAAAATTCAAAATCTCCAAAACGCAGTGAGCAGGAAAACCATGATTTTATGGAAGTTGTGTATTAAAGGGGCACGATTTTTCAATCAACACTTGTACCCTGTCCCTGGCAATGGAAATCGCACCAAACTCTGGACTGACAGTATAATGGGGAATCCGCCCATCGCATCAAACGCTGGCCTGAGGGGAATACGTGATTTTCTTGAGAACAGAGGTATCCATAGAATTATTGACATATCAAAGTGGGATAAAGATGGATCTTGGTCAGAGTGGCAATTCGGCAATGTCCCAGATTGCCTCCTTCAGCAACTTGAGATGCTCAAAGCAGAGCTTCGAGAGGCAGCCCCTGTGCACATGACAGGAAAAGACACTTGGGGCTGGGGACCCACAGGAATTTATACATCAGCTAGAGGCTATGCTCTGCTCCAGCAACAACAAAATAGACCTCTCCCGACAAGGTTATGGTTGGAGGTATGGGACTCGATGGCGATCCCGAAGGTAAACTTTTTTTTCTGGACACTAATGCACAAAAAGATTCTGACGGGAGAAAATTTATTGAAAAGAAATATTGCAGGACCACACAGATGTTGTCTCTGCAGAGAAGCCATGGAAACCTCAGATCACTTATTTGTAGGTTGTCATTTTGCAAACAAAGTTTGGCAGCTTACACTCCAAGGCCTCAAGGTCGTTGTTCCCACCAACATTTTAGTAGTAGATCTATTCACTGGCTGGAAGGATAGTTACCCTTCGCTCTCCCTAAAAACATTATGGGCCAGAATCTGGATCTCCATTCCCAAGTACGTGTGATGGAAGCTATGGCTAGCAAGAAATGAGCAAATCTTCAATAACACGGAATGGACCCCCCAAATGGTAGCAGCGAAAGCAAAAGGCCTCCTTCTAGAAACTTTGAGCTCCCAAAATCACAAAACCGACACCTCGATTCTGCAGGAAGAAAAGGAGTGGCTTGGCTCCTCCATGCTGAATCTTCGAACCCATAGCGAGGAAAAACCCCATCTTGAAACAGAATGGAGGTTAAGAGATAGGCATGACATATTTCAGAGTTGGTGGAAAAAACAAGGAAAAACTTCAATCTTTTCTTATGGCGCCTCCAAAGGAAACCCTGGGACAGCGGGAGCAGGAGGAATCATTTACTCCAACGAAGGGGAGAAACTAGCAACCTTTTGTTGGGGTCTTGGACAACGAACCAATAATCAAGCAGAAATGCTGAGTTTGATCAAAGTTTGCCAGATAGCCAGGGAAAGAGGACACCGGGAGCTACAAGCATTTGGAGATTCTGAGATCTTGATCAAAATAATACACTCAAGAGGACAGTTTAAAGATGCTGGGCTAAACAAGAATCTGCAAAGGTTAAGATACATTCTAAAAGATTTTACCTCCTTCAAGAGCTATCATATTCTCAGAGATTCAAATAAAGAAGCAGACAAACTAGCCAACGAAGGCTGCCTTTTGCCCCAAGGAGAACTCAACATAAACGGTGGGGATCCAGTTAAAATATGTATTCCTTGAAAAGGACAGCAGCTTGTAAAAGAATGTAGAAGGCAGCAGACGCCTGAGAAAGATAGCTAGAACAGAAGCTGAAACACAGTGTTGTAACAGAGCTGGACCACAGTGCTGAAACAGAACTGGAACACAGATGCTGGAACACAGATGCTGGAACACAGATGCTAGAACACAGATGTTGGAACACAGAAGCTGAATCACAGTGCTGAATCAGTGCTCGAACTTATGCTAAAACACGATGTTGTAACAACTGAAACACAGTGCTGTTACAAATGCTAAAACATAGTGCTGGAACAGTTGTTGAAGCACAGATGCAGAAACACAGTTGTTGAAACTCAGCGCTGAAACAGATGTTGAAACACAGTGTTGGAAATTATGCTGAAACAACGATGAATCTTATGCTGAAACAGTGTTGCATCACAATTTGTATTTTGATCTATAGGCCTGAAGAAACTCGGGGCAAATTGTAACTGAATTTGTGGCTTTTCCACCCCTCTAATATAAACTATAATCGTTTTCGTTAAAAAAAAAAAGATCAACAGATGTTGCATGCCAGGTTCAATCTCCAATCTTCGGAACCATTAACTGAACCATTAATTGCCACGACCATTTTTTATGGATGTGAAGCGTTGCGAGGTTTGGAATTCCAATTAACGGAGCCGTGGTTAAGCTCGACACATTAACTGAACCATCTTATATGCCAGGTTGGTACTGAGTTGGTCAAGCTCTATAGCTCTCAAGACCTAATAATTTGCAAAGGAGTAATGAAGTGGCCAAACTACAAGCAAATGACATGTATTCATGGGCTAGGTAGTAGTGTTGTAGATTATGTGATATCTGATATCCCCATTTCCAACCAAATAACAACGTTTGACCTTTTAAATGACCATGAGCGTGACTCTGATCATAAACCTTTAACTCTAACTCTAAATTTTTCCATGCATAGGAGCACCATTGAAGATAATTATGATAATCAAAGGAATTTTCACTTTGACAAAAGTAAAGTTGATATTTTCTTAAAGGATTTAAATAGTAAATTAAAACTCGTAACTTATTAGGACAACATTGAATAACTCTATCATAATTTTACAACTACTCTTTCCACTTGCATTAACAAGTTCTCTTTCGAGGTGTCCCATAAAAAGAATAATAGAACAACCAACCCTTGGTATGATAAAAAATGTAAAATTGCTAGGAAAGCCATTAGGGATGCTTCTAATGAGCCCTTAAAACTCGATAAGATCAATATGTACAAAGCCCTAATTAAAAGGAAAAAAATATACTATATCAATAAAAGGCAAGAGCAACTTTCACAACTATACAAGGTGGATCCTAAGAAGTTTTGGAGCCAAATTCTAAAATGCAATACTAAAGAAAATAATAGGATTCCCTTAACGTACTGGAATTCCAACCTTAAAATTATTTACGAATTCCCTAATGCAATGGACACCATTCCTATTGTACCTGCAAAGGAAGAAGTTTTTTCTTTAGATGACATAGAGTTCGGGGTTAAGCGGCTCACAAATGGGAAAGCTAAGGACATTGAAGGCTACCAAGCTGAAATTTTTTAAATCGGAGGGCCAATATTTATCCCTCACATACACAAGCTCTTCAATTTAGCAGTCAAGCAGGGCTTCCCTAAACCCTCGACGCAAAGCCTCATTGTTCCTATTTTTAAAAATGGGGATAAAAACATTCCCTCTAATTATAGGACCATTATGATTAGCCCGACTTTAGCCAAGCTTTATGGAATTATTTTGGAAAAGAAGATTAGCATTTGACTAGAAAGTCATGGTAAAAGATGTGACATCCCCAAAAATAAAATATTTTTATTTTTGAAATAGGTTGGAAATTTATTTCTGTTTTTGGCAAATTTGAATCTCAAAAAATTTTGCCATTTATGGCAAGTCCGAATTTAAAATTTAATAATTTCATTTAATTATTGTGATTGTTGGGTCGAGATCTGTTTAGACTCAACTAACTACTTGACTATGACACTTGTATCACAGCAGAATATTTATATTAATTGCAGGAGGACAAATCAAACAACCATGTTAAAATCAACTGACCATGACTCCATGAGTGGGGAACATGTTGGAACTGCCTCTAGTCTGATTATGAGAAGTGGAAAATCAGAGATTTGGCCACTTGTAGCCCTTGAAAATCAAGGATTAAGAGAGCTGCGAAGATCCCCAATGGAGGGAAAAGAACCTGGGAAAAAAATTGATAAATAGCATATGCGAGGAGGCAGGACGCTGCCAAGTATGCTGGGAAAGGATTTTTGAGCTCACTTGTTGTTATGAGCACTACGGATTGAGTGTGAGGCAAGAAGAGCTTACTAAAACAAAATCACCTTGTTGCTATGAGCACTATTGAGTAAGTGTGAGGCAAGAGGATAACTGTTGGAATTGAAGGACATTGCTGAGCAAGAGTTTCCAAGTTCGCCCTCATGGATTCATGGTCAGGCTAAGGGGTGAATTGGGCAAGTGACTTTGGCTGCCCTGTTCTATGGTTGGGAGGAACGTGGTTGTTCTCTTTGTCTTCCCACGGATTGGGTTCAGATATGTTGATCTACCCCTCTCGATTATGAATGGCTATGTTTTTATGTCGATGTCATATTAAATCTGAATTGGAATGATGTCCATTCTCTGTCTGAATGATTTTTTTCTGATGCATTGTATTGATTAAATCGGAACTGTAACGTTGTCCATTTCTGTTTGTTGTGGAGAATATGTGTGAAGGAAATCTGTAATTATATTTCTATAAGTAAGTAAGGAAAAGAGTAGATTAACGACAATGAGGCAGATCCTCTCTGTAGATAAATCCCCAGGAAACCAAACTCAAATCCCTCGAAACATCATTTATAATGACCAATCTCTGATGGAATGATATTCTTAATCAGGTATTTACATAGATGCACATATCTAGTACTGTTGAAATTTAATGCATTGATTGAAAGAGGCTCTAAGTGAATATTATAGAATTTCCCTTACAGAAAACTTTTATCCCTTTGTACCCTTCTGTGCATGTAAATTTCTTAAGTCTTTATGCTTTCGAAATTCTGTGAGGTAAACGGATATTGAATCCTTCTACACCTATTGTTCCATAGAATGAAAATAAGAATACCAGTACAAGGCAAAAAATCTTAGAGTTTTGAAAAGAATGTGAATTTCGGCACTCGGGGCTTGCTGGTTACTCTTTTGCGAAGTTCCCTTGTTTTTCCAAACCCCGAAACCCCAAATCCCAAAATTCTGAAGTGTTGGTTCCACACCCTTTCACCTTTCGAAATTTGGGAATTGTTGTGTGTTGTTGTTTGACATTTGAAACACTAAAACCCCAAATCCCGAAATCTCGAAGTGTTGGTTCCACACCCTTTCACCTTTTAGAATTCGGGAATTGTTGTGTGTTGTTGTTTGACATTTGAAACCCCGAAACCCCAAATCCCGAAATCCCAAAGTGTTGGTCCCAAACCCTTTTAGCTTTTGGAATTCGGGAATTGTTGTGTTTTGTTGTTTTGCATTTGAAATCCCAAAACCCCGAATCTTGAAATCCCAAAATGTTAGTTCCACATTCTTTTCTTTTCGCAATTTCGAGAATTGTTTGTGGTTGATGTTTTGGATTTTGAAATCGTGGGATTCCGAACCCCGAAATCCTGAAATGTTAGTTCCACATTCTCTTCTTTTTGCAATTTCGAGAATTGTTGTATGTTGGATGTTTGGCTATGAAAACCGTGAAACCCCGAACACGGAAATCCCGAAATGCAGGTCTCACCTTTCCTTTTCACATTTTTGGAAGTTTGTTTATGTTGAACACTGGAACTCGTGAAGTTTCGAACCCCGAAATCCCGAAATATGGGTCTTACCTTTCCTTTTCACTTTTCGGAAGTTTGTTTATGTTAATGTTTGGGGCACTTGAACTCACGAAGTTCCGAACCCTGAAACCCCGAAGCGCTAGTCCGACCTTCTCTCTTTTCACATTTCAGAAGTTTGTTACATGAGATGTTGGGGCACTCGAACACATGAAGTCTTGAACCCTGAAAACTCTGAAGTATTGGTCCCACTTACCCTTTTCTCAATTTCAGTAGTTGTGGTGTGTGGATCCTGAACCCCAAAATCCTGATACGTTGGTTACCTTTCGCAATTTTGGAAGTTTTTTGATTGGGTACTTGAACTCACGAAGTCCCATACCCTGAAACCCCGACGGGCGGGTCCCACTTTCCTTTTTCACCTTTCAAAGGTTGTGGTGTGTTAATGTTTCACACTTCCAAATGTGAAATCCCAAACCACGAAACCCCGAAGTACCAGGTCCACAGTCTTCCCGCATTTTCTTGTTTTTGGCAAATGGCGTGGCCCCTTTGTTTCATTTTGTGTTCATCATTTATAATCGCCAAAACCCGATTGGCCTCTGTTATGTTTCACAAACTATAGGAACCTAGAAGAAACTTATTTTTATGGGAACAACTCTAATAATGTAATGAATGGATTGGTAAAAGAACGTTGGAGAGTCTTCATCTTGGATAGAGGTATGGAAGTAATAGACCATATTACAAATCGATCTCATTAATTAGGGTAATATTTTTTTTGGTCATAAAAACCCCAAGGTTGCTTGTATTGTTAAGACTGTGGTAGTGTTATAGGTACTAGCAGATAAGAGAGTAATTATAAATTTCAGGATCTTAATTAAACATGGAAGTGATGAGTAAATACTCATTATATCGTCGATTTGAAAACTTAAGGATAGTCGACGACAGTAAGGACTCTAACAAACCTTCAGACTCAAGCCTTCTAACAGAAAGCTTACTTGCTTGAGATCTCAAAACTTTTCAAGGATAAATGTACAAATAAAAAAATAATTTATGGCGATTTTTTAGGTTCATTACATATGGTATTAGAGAAAAAGTTACAACACTAGGCCTGAATAGAGCCACATTAATTGCTTAGTATATATTCTGATTTATGGAAAAACTAATAAATCTTGTGGATTACAAATAAAAATCTTTTATGTTTTGTGTTGAATAATGGCATCTCAAGAAGGTGCATAAATCAGGGTGGAAGAGAATTTGCAACAAGGACCCCCTGGATATCTAAGACAGAACAATGATGGAAGCTCACCCATGGAGGTGTTGGAAATAGTGAGGAACATTATTGTTGAACTACAGGTATTCAAGGCCGACAATGAAAAATTGAAGAAGGCACAACAAGAACAACAAGATATAAATGAAGTCTTGTTGCATTGTATAGTAACCAAGAAAATTCCAAAGGATGATAACCATGAGGAAGAGGTTAGCAAAAGGGCCTCCAAGAATTCTGGTGTCAAAACTGAAAAAGGAGACAGTTCGTTTGAAGGGACACCTTCAGCTGAAGACAAAACCATACCAGACAGAAAAAGAAAACAAACAGGCCACCTTGAAGGAGAATTTAAAAATATTAAACTAGCTAATTTTGATGGAGAATCTAGGACACGAGAAGAATCCAAGGCATGGTTGTTGGACATCAAAAAATACTTCCAAATCTACAACTATTCCAGCAACATGAAGGTCAGAATGGCCATCTACAATCTAAAGGGGAAGGCCATCATTTGGTGGCAGGACCTAAAATTGGCCAAGGGCCTAAAGGAGAAATAGTTGGAATGGTCTGACTTTAAGAAGTATTTTAAGAAACAATACCTTTCTGAAAACTATTATGAAAGGAAGACGAAAGAATTCTATGAGTTACGACTCTGACAAATGACAATGGAGGACCTTATAAATAAATTTCTGCAACTCCTAAGGTTCGTGCCATACATCTGGGAGGATAAGGTAAAAATAAAGCGATTCTTAAGCTATTTACCACAGTCCTACAGGGACAGAATTGAGTTTGATAACCCCAAATCCTTGAGTGAGGCATTCAGGAAAGCACGAATGTGCTATGACTAGTATAAACAATGGGTAGAGTTTCCCAAGACCTAGAAGGATAAGAAACAAGATAGAATAAACCAGTGGAAGAAGGGATACCGACCAACTCCTTATCGGAATGCAGCAAAAAGTATCCCAAGGAAAGATTCTAACTCCAATCATCTGAATACGCAAGATAGCGGTAAACCGGTAAAACTAGGAATGAAGAAGTTTGGGGACAACTCCCATGAGCGATTAAAGTTTTGGGAGTGTGGAGAGCCTCATCCAAGGAGGAACTGTCCATGTTTAATTGTGACAAACAGAATTGTTGTTCACAATTTGCAGGAAGCATCGATAGTGGGTGACATGGGAAGAAGTCTGCATCGGATAAATGTAGCCATAGATGGTGGATAAGCTGACCACCAGTCCTCGGTGGTAGAAGTCGAAGGTAAAATCCATGACACTCAAATTTTTGTTTTAATTGACCCTGGAGCTACGTTAAGCTATATTACTCCAAATGTAGTAGAGTTGAATAAACTTAAGAAACAAAAGCATGCAAAATATTGGCTTGTACAACTAACAACAAGTACTAAACGAAAAGTAGTTAACTTTATTTCTGATCTTGAGTTCAGCTTAGATGGTCAAAAGATAAGGACCAATCTAAACATCCTACCACTAGGATCTTATGATATGACTATCGAGATGGATTGGTTGGAACAACACAAAGCAGTACTAGACTGTTATACAAAGATACTTAGCTACAAAGACAATTTTAGCATTGTTAGAACAGCCCAAGGCATACCAAAAGTTGTGTCAGTCAGACAAGTTTCAGCGATGCAATTCAAAAAATGTATTAGAAAGGGATGTCAAGTTTACGCCATCCAAGTAATGAATCTATTAGAAAAAGAAGATAAGCCCAAGTTAGAAGACTTTGTTGTCCTACGTGAATTCAGAGACATGTTTGTTGATGAGATACCAAAATTGCCTCCTAAGAGAGAAATAGATTTCTCCATAGACTTACTACCTGGATCAGCCCCTATCTCAAAATCACCCTACCGAATGAGTCTACCAGAACTGATAGAATTAAAAATACAAGTACAGGAATTGTTGGATAAAGAGTATATCAGACCAAGTGTCTCGCCATGGGGAGCACTAGTCCTCTTTGTGAAAAAGAAAGACAATACTCTAAGACTATGTATCAATTATAAACAACTGAACAAAGTGACCATTAAGAACAAATACCCCTTACCATGGATAAATTATTTGTTCGATCAAGTTGGTGGGGCCAAGATCTTCTCAAAATTGGATTTACAACCTCGTTATCATCAAGTTAGGATAAAGGACTAGGATATAAACAAAACAACTTTTTGAACAAGATATCGACACTACGAGTTTGTAGTCATACCTTTCAGACTCACTAATGCACCAACCACATTTATGTGCTTGATGAACAACATTTTCAGCCAGTACTTAGACAAGTTCGTAGTAGTATTTATCGACGATATTCTGGTCTATTCAAAAATGAAGGAGGAACATGATGAACACTTAAGAATAGTTCTGCAAACACTAAGAAAACACAAACTATATGAAAAATTTGACAAATGTGATTTTTATAAAAAAGAAATACAATATTTAGGACATGTCATTTCCTTGGAAGTTATTACTGTAGACCCGGAAAAGATAAAATCCATTATGGAATGGCCAGTACCTAAGGATGTGGCAGATATCTGGTCATTCATGGGAATCATTGGATATTATCACAGATTTATAGAAGGGTTCTCCAAGATAGCCTACCCTATCATGTTCTTACAAAAGAAAGGGACCAAGTTTAACTGGTCACAAAAGTTTCATGACAGTTTTAACAAACTAAAAGAATTATTAACATTGACGCCCATCTTAAAGGTAGCAGACCTAGATAAAGACTTCACAGTATGCGTTTATGCAAGTAAAGAGGGACTAAGTGGTGTTCTAACTCAGGAAGGGCATATGATTTGTTATGAATCCCATAAATTAAAGGAACACGAGCGAAATTGCATCACTCATGACTTAGAATTACCAGCAGTAATACATGCCTTAAAAATGTGGCGACACTATATAATGGGCAGAAAATTCTTATTACTAACGGATAATAGTGGGGTGAAATATATGTTTAACCAACCAGACCTTAATGCAAGACAAGCAAGGTGGCTAGCCTTCCTGAGCGAATTTGACTTCGAGGTCAGACATATCAAGGGTAAGGAAAATAAAGTAGCATATGCTTTAAGCTGCAGAATCCTTGGGTTATTTGAGATAAACATCCATAGGGCAGAAAGTGATCTGGAACAAAGAATAAGGATGACAGGTATCAATGATGGAAATTACACTAAGATAATGGAAAATTTTCAAAATAGTATGGCAAACTCAGATAAACTAGATATAAGTATCGACAAGAAGGGACTATTAAGATTTAAAAATAGACTTTACATACCAGATTTAGCAGAGCTAAAATTGAATATTTTAGATGAAGTGCATAAGAAACCATAATCTGTCCATCCAGATTACCAGAAAACAATAACAACACTCAAAAAACTATTTTACTGGCCTAATACGAAGGGCGAAGCAGCAGAGTACTTGGCTAGGTGCCAAGATTTTCAATAGGTTAAGGCTGAATACCAGCATCTAGCCGGCCTATTACAGCCATTACTAGTACCAGAATGGAAATGGGAGACCATATCGCTGGACTTTATAATAGGTTTGCCTAAAACTTAGAAACAAAATGATTCAATCATGGTTGTAATTGATAAACTCAGTAAGTCTGTACACTTTATTCTTGTAAAGTCTACTTTTAAAGCTATTAACATTGTTGAAGTATTCATGAAAGAAATTTTTAGACTGGATGGTATTCCTAAAATGGTGGTTTCAGATAGAGACGTAAAATTCACATCCTTTTTTTCGAAGGAATTCTTTGCAGGGCTAAATACTAACTTGAATTTCAGTACAAGTTATCATCCACAAACGGATGGACAGACCAAAAGGACAAATGAAATCATAGAGGATATGCTCTACATGTATGTAAGAACAAAGTCGAACAAGTGGGAAGACTACCTACACTTGGTAGAATTTGCATATAACAATGGGTACCAAACTTCGGCTATGTTGAGCCCTTTCGAAATACTGTACGACAGAAAGTGTACAACTCCAATTAGCTGGGATAACCCGGCTGACAGACTCATGGTTGGGCCAGAGATGCTCCAAGAAATGGAGAACATGGCAAGAAAGGTACAACAAAACTTGAAATAAGCACAGGACAGACAAAAGAGCTATGCAGATCAGAAAAGAAGACACTTGGAATTTCAAGTGGGAGACCATGTTTATTTGAAGGTCAAAGCCCAAAAAAGCTCACTGAAGTTGGGGAACTGTGCCAAGATGGCACCCAGATTTTGTGGGCCCTTCGAGATACTGGCTCAAATTGGACCCGTAGCATATCAGCTTGCACTTCCAACTAATCTAAGAATTCATAATGTATTTCATGTTTCTTTGTTGAAAAAGTATATTCATGACCCTAATCATATGATTGATTGGAACTTGGTGTAGGTGGAACCTGAAGATGAGTTCTAGGTGGAACCCCTATGCATTCTGGACCGGAGGGAAATAACACTTCGGAACAGAGTCGTTGCTCAGGTAAAGGTGCAATGGAAGCACTTTAGTCCTTAGGAGGCCACCTAGGAATTTCAGGGACATTTGCGGAAATCTCATCCGATCCTATTCCAGGAAAGGAACAAACATTGAGGACAGTGTTTTGCTGAAGGGAGAAAGGATGTGACATCCCCCAAAATAAAATATTTTTATTTTTGAAATAGGCTGGAAATTTATTTTCGTTTTTGGCAAATTCGAATCTAGAAAATTTTTGCTATTTATGGCAAGTCCGAATTTCGAATTTAATAATTCTATTTAATTATTGTGACTGTTGAGCCGAGTTCTATTTGGACTAAACTGACTATTTGATTATGACACTTGTATCACAACAAAATATTTATATTAATTGTAGGAGGACAAATGGAACAACCATGTTAAAATCAGCTGACCATGACTCCATGAGTGGGGAACATGTTGGAACTACCTCTAAGTTGATTATGAGAAGTGGAAAATCAGAGATTTGGCCACTGGAAGCCCCTAAAAATTAGGGATTAAGAGAGTTGAGAAAATCCTCAAAGGAGGGAAAAAGACCTCGGCAAAAAATTGATAAATAGCATATGCGAGGAGGCAGGACGCTACCAAGTATGCTGGGAATGGATTTCTGAGCTTTCTTGCTGTTATGAGCACTGCGGATTGAGTGTGAGGCAAGAGGAGCTTGCTGAAATAGAATCGCCTTGTTGTTATGAGCACTGTTGAGTAACTGTGAGGCAATAGGATAACTGTTGGAATTGAAGGACATTGTTGAGGAGGAGTTTCCAAGTTTGCGCTCATGGATTCATAGTCAGGCTAGCGGGTGAATCAGGCAAGTGAATTTAGCTGCCCTGTTCTATGGTTGGGAGGAACATGGTTGTTCCCTTTGTCTTCCCGCAGATTGGGTTCATATATCTTGATCTACCCCTCTCAATTATGAATGGCTATGTTTTTATGTCGATGTCATATTAAATCCGAACTAGAATGATGTCCATTCTCTGTCTGAATGATTTTTTTCTGATGCATTGGGTTGATTAAATCAGAACTATAATGTTCTCCATGTCTGTTTGTTGTGGAGAATATATGTGAAGGAAATATGTAATTATATTTCTATAAGTAAGTAAGGAAAGGAGGAGATTAACGACAATGAGGCAGATCCTCTCTGTAGATAAATCCCCAGGAAACCAAACTCAGATCCCTCGGAACATCGTTTATAATGAACAATCTTTGATGGAATGATATTCTTAATCATGTATTTACATACATGCATAGATATAGTACTGTTGGCATTTAATACATTGATTAAAAGAGGCTCTAAGTGAATATTATAGAATTTCCCTTACATAAAACTTTTATCCTTTTGTACCCTTCTGTGCGTGTAAAATTCTTAAGTCGTTATTCTTTTAGAATTTTGTGAGGTAAACAGATATTGAATCCTTCTACACCTACTGTTCCATAGAACGAAAATAAGAATACCAGTACAAGGAAAACGACATTCAGGACTTGCTGGTTACTTTTTTACGAAGTTCCCTTGTTTTTCCAAACCTCGAAACCCTGAATCCCGAAATCCCGAAGTGTTGGTTCCACACCCTTTCACCTTTCGGAATTCGGGAATTGTTGTGCGTTGTTGTTTGAGATTTGAATCCTGGAAACCCCGAATCCCGAAATCTCAAAGTGTTGGTTCCACACCCTTTCACCTTTCGGAATTTGGGAATTGGTGTGTGTTATTGTTTGACATTTGAAACCCCGAATTCCAAAATCCCAAAGTGTTGGTCCCAAACGCTTTCACCTTTCGGAAATCAGGAATTGTTGTGTGTTGTTGTTTGGAATTTTAAATCCCGAAACCCCGAATCCCAAAATCCCAAAATGTTAGTTCCACTTTCTTTTCTTTTCACAATTTCAGGAATTGTTTGTGGTTGATGTTTTGGCTTTTGAAATCGTGGGGTTCCGAACCCCGAAATCCCAAAATGTTAGTTCCACGTTCTCTTGTTTTTGCAATTTCGAGAATTGTTGTATGTTGGATGTTTGGATATGAAAACCGTGAAACCCCGAACCCCGAAATCCCGAAATGCGGGTCTCACCTTTCCTTTTCGCATTTTAAGAAGTTTGTTGATGTTGAACACCAGAACTCGTGAAGTTTTGAACCCCAAAATCCTGAAATACAGGTCTGACCTTTCCTTTTCGCTTTTCGGAAGTTTGTTTATGTTGATGTTTGGGGTGCTTGAACTCACAAAGTTTCGAACCCCGAAACCCCGAAGCGCTAGTTCAACCTTCTCTCTTTTCTCATTTCGGAGGTTTGTTACATGAGATGTTGGGGCACTCGAACACGTGAAGTCCTGAACCCTGAAAACTCCGAAGTATTAGTCCCACTTACCTTTTTCACGATTTTGGGAATTGTGGTGTGTGGATCCTGAACCCTGAAATCCCGATGCGTTGGTCACCTTTCACAATTTTGGAAGTTTGTTGTTTGGGTACTTCAACTCACGAAGTCTCGTACCCAAAAATATCGATGGGCGGGTCCCACTTTCCTTTTTCACCTTTCAGAGGTTGTGGTGTGTTAATGTTTGACACTTCCAAACGTGAAATCCCAAACCTCGAAACCCCAAAGTACCAGGTCCACAGTCTTCCCACATTTTCGCGTTTTTGGCAAACGACATGGCCCCTTTGTTTCATTTTGTGTTCGGCATTTATAATCGTTGAAACCCGATTGCCCTCTGTTATGTTTCACAAACTGTAGGAACCTAGAAGAAACATATTGTTATGGGAACAACTCTAATAATGTAATGAATGGACTGGTAAAAGAATGTTGGAGAGTCTTCATCTCGGATAGAGGTATGGAAGTAACAGACCGTATTACAAGTCGATTGCATTACTTAGGGTAATATTTTTTTTGGTCATAAAAACCACAAGGTTACTTGTATTGTTAAGACTATGGTAGTGTTATAGGTACTAGCAGATAAGAGAGTAATTATAAATTTCAGGATCTTAATTAAACATTGAAGTGATGAGTAAATACTCATTATATCGTCGATTTGAAAAATTAAGGACATTTGACGATAGTAAGGACTCTAACAAACCTTCAGACTCAATCCTTCTAACAAAAAGCTTACTTTCTTGAGATCTCGAAACTTTTCAAGGATAAATGTACAAATAGAATTTTTTTTATGGTGATTTTTGAGGTTCATTACAAAAGAGCTAAAGGTCAGGTCGGGTTTAGGAGATATCATTCAACTATGGACCATCTTGTTACCTTTAGAATCATTGCAGAGGAGTTCCGCAATACTAAAACCAATCTTTTTTGTTGTTTTGTTGACTTTAGAAAAGCTTTTGACATGGTTTCTAGGAAAAACCTTCGGAATAGGTTGGAAAAGATAAAAGTTCCTCTTGAGTTGATGGCTACTGCAATAAGGATGTATGAGAATTTTATTGCTAAGTTTAAAAACACGGGGGGCTGTCAAAAGAGATTAACTCCAATATTAGAGTCAAACAAGGTTGTCCCTTGTCCTCTACCCTTTTTGGCATATACATTGATAAATTAGAATAATGCTTGGAAAAAGCAGGTTGTGTCGGCCCTACTCTCACTGGTATAGTCATCAATCTTCTTCTTTATGCCGATGATATCGTTCTTATGGTAAGGAGTCCCCATGATCTTGAAAACCAACTAA
>ML847112.1:3668-35000 GCA_009831015.1 Picea engelmannii
TATTATTTTATTGACATAGTAGTTATATTTCCTTATCTCATTTCATATTTTCAATGCTTCACTTTTAGGAGTTACACTTGTTTGTCTCCCTTCCTAGAATCCTTTACTTGTCATGCATTTTGTTTCTTCTCATTCTTTCATCTCCTCTTTGTCACATATATGCTTGGTATCATATTACCTATGCATGTATGTGATGTCTTGACTCCTTGCCATGATTATCAAGGCACGAGATCTCCATGCAAAATTCAAGAAATTAAGTGAAGTTGAATGTGGATACTACACCCTCACCATGTCTGTGCATTATCTCTTGTGACACCCATGCAATATTTCTTTGTGATTTCTTCTACTTGTATTTTATCTTTATCTTCTTTTTCTTTGCAAGCTTCTCCCTTTCCTTGTAACTCATTATTATTCCCATATTATGAATAGTAACTCATGCAAGGAGGGAAATATGTGGCATATTGATTTGTCACTTTAGAACTCACATATGCCTACCTACTAGGTAGGCCTAGGTGTGACCCTATTTTGTGCCATGTCCATACATGCCCCGCCTAGTGATAACTTGATGCCTCTCTACCTTTCTTCTATTTTAAACCACCTTCCTTGAGTTCCCCTTACCTTAGCCTATATTTACGACCTCCTAGGGATGTCTAGTGATTAGGTAGAATTCTTTGTCACCTCCCCTCTCTTGCTTTCCAATTCAATTCACGTTGACCCTTTGTTTCAATATTTCCTTACTGACTATAGGTTCAATTTGGATGGAAAACCCCTAATTTCATCCATTGTTACTTAGGATGCCTCATTATAGGTCTAAGATGGACCAAATTTGTTTGTGCTTTCTATTTATGATGTACGATGAGAAAAATATTCCTTAACCCTCTATGATCTCAAGGCACCATGCTAACCATATATTTCCTAGTTGTACCACAATTGTGTTTTCTAGCTCATGGAACAAAGAGCTTGTTTTAAGGGGAAAATCTAAGGTTTGGCCTAAGGAACTCACTGTATGTGTTCAAACATCACAATTTGACTTTTACATATGGTTTTTTTCTCTCTAACTATCATTATTATCATTCAATTACACCTTGAATTTGTTCCTTTATCTATTTATATCATTCAATTCTTATTTGTAGAGGTTCTCTCAAACTTTTTGATCTCCTCTTCTCTCTCTTTCTTCAATCCCGCTTTTTCTCACACATTGCTCGTAGGTATGCACTCAAATTGGTGTCAAATCTTGATCTAGATTCCTAATGAATTACCAAGATCTCAAGTTGTATGTATTTGTATTCTCCAACACCTTAGTAGGTATCTCTTACTATTAGTTTGGCCCCAAGCTTTTAGGTAGTGTTGTCTCATCCTAGGGAATCTCAAAATTTTTAGTACTTTCTAAGTATCCTAATTAAGCGACAAACCTAGATAATTCATTAAGAGTAAAATCCTCATTAATATATAGGCCTTCCTCCCTTATCTTTTCTTCCTCTCTTCTTCTCCCTTTAGGTTTCATGGCTTTACCCTAAAACTGCATGAGTGGCTACAACACTTTCTCCTCCTTCCTTGTTAGTAGTTTTTGTAGTAGGGTGGTTTCCCATCCTTAGTCTTATGTTGTGTCTAGTAGCATGAAGTTGTTCACATGCTACAAAATCTTCCCACCCAAATTCAAAGGGCCCTAAGAGATGCACTATAAGTCATCAGACTCCTTGGTCAAAGAAATCATAGATTGCACTCAACACGGTGGAGCCTTCCAAACCTTTTGTTGAAAAAACTCTTGTTTCATACCCCTCTACTTCACAACCTCCTATTGTTTCTCCTTATGACATTGTAAAATCCCCCATTTCTCCTTTCAACGATGTGAGAATTTTTTTGGGTTACCAACAATATGTTTCATGAAGTTTGGAAATTGCAAGATCCTCAAGATCTAGAATAAGAAAAATGAGACATGTCTCTAAATATTTCAATCAAGATGAACCTACGAGTACTTTGATGCCTAAAGAGGATATTATATAGTTTATGAGTGTTGATAGCCTAGTTAAGTGTGAAGATTTGATGGATGTCAAGAAGTGAAAATGGAAGAAGGAAAGAAGGATGGAGCATAAGCTTCAAATACATTCTTGGTGTCTTTGTTTTGCACAACAATATATGTTTATAGTTTTAAAGATCCAACTTGCATATGCAACCTTTAGCTATGCTAGTGTTTGGGGAGGTTGCATCCACAACTTGTTCTTTTTTGTATTGATATTTGTAAATTTTGTTCTATTAATAGTTAAAGGAGGCCTTATTTAAAAAAAAAAAGTGTTTATCTTTAACAAATATCTAATGCCACTCAGAACTTCCATCATTTGTCCATTCTTGGAAATGGGAACTAGTTCTAAATTGTGATCTTATTTATTTCTCTAGAGTGTGCACACATCCTCTATGATCATTTTTTATTTAGTGTGATCAATTTTGATATTGTGCTCGAGCTCATACTCTCTTTGGTCAACCCTTTTGACAACAACTTACTAATCTATCTATTTGATTTCATTCTCTCCATGGGACACATTTTGTGTGTTGCTTGATTCATAAACATCACTCCATGAATCAAATCTATTTGATGAACTATCTTTCTCTTCAATACTACTCCATATAGAAAATCTCCTCTCGTGCTAGATCTAATTTCACTTGTTCAATGATTCCTTAATTTTAGCAAGAACCTCCTAGTTTGCATGCTTCTCCACTTCCTTTGATGATAAGACATGGCACTTTAAAGTCTTTTTAATCACACTTTAAAAATTCTTCATTGAGAGAAATGACACATTTTCATATCTCCATCCTTCATGCCTAAAAGATAAAAATCCTTCCCATACTTTGAGAAGGTGCATGCATTCTTCCTTCCATCATGAATTGTTCTTTTGTGATACTACTAGCCTTCCCAACAATAAGTGGAAAACATACATGGGTATAATAATTTTGCATAAGAATTCACATGGATACTTTCCTATGTGAATTACCACCTGTTATAACCCTAAATTGCACCATACATGCATATCTGGCATCATGCCATCTTACTTGCTATTTTTGCCAAGCCATCACTGAGAAACTCTTCTTAAAAACCATATTTTTGAAGATGTATGTGCCCTACACCACTACTGCCCGTGTACACACACTTATTGCACCACTACAGCTCGCGTATGTACGCTAGCTGCACCATTATAACCCACGTATACCCACAAAAGTTGCAAGGAATTCATTGAGATTACAGGCTATTGGGAAGTTTCCCAACTGTTCCATCGCCTATAGCCCGTCACCCAATCGAATAACCGTCCTTTTGTCATATAAAAGGAGGTTTTTGGGTTTCATTCCCAATCCAAGCATAAGAACAGTGAAGCTCTGCCCATTTCATTTCCCCCCCTTGCCCCAAGAATTCGCAGCCACATTGTGAGTTTTGAGCCAGAATTCTCTATTCTTGCCTTTTTCTTCCATTGCAATCCTAATCCATTTCCTAGAGAGAGTTGAAGAGGAGAAAGATACATGGAAGCACAGTTGGAGCTTGGTGAAGAGGAGCCTGGACCAGGTTCGAGGAGCAGTCACAGATCTCATTGTAAGTAAACTTTGTGATTCTAATAAAAGAAGTATTTTTTCTATCCCGCCATATGATGTGTTCAATCTTTATATTTGATTCATGTTTTATTATGACATCTAACCCACTAATTCATATATGAGATGCATGTTTGTAGTTCTTTGTTTTTCTGTTTGTGAGTGCAAGTCAGCCTTGGGAGGAGACTTGTAGTATAGAAGCAACTGAATGCGAAAGGATTGACATCAGACGCAGAGTTTAAGGTAGAATTACTAGATCTTTTTATCTTGTATTTCTTGTGTGAATGTGGGGTATTGTCGGGGTAGTCTAAAGAGTAGGATACTTTTAGATGGTTAGATCTGCCTACATGTTGAACCCTAGTGTAGTCCATAGGGGTTTTCCCCACTATAGTAGAATTGGCGGCCATACCGGGGAAGCCTCTAGGGTTTTTAGGGGATATTTTTTGGTGTTTTAATTGGTTTGATTACCTTTTTGAGTTTCTGTAAGTTTCTGAGTCTTTAAGGGATTCTGGTCACCTGTTGGTGCCATACCAGTTCTCCTTGCCCTGTCAGTCTGCCTGTTTGTTTTCTTTTTTTGAGAATTTATAGAGGTGTACGCGGCCTGTAGTAGGTCTGGATGCATACATACGTGCCCTAGCTTTAGACATCCCGCGTACATACGCAGGCTGCTTAAGTGTCAGTAGTGTGCATGTGTCAAGAAAGTTTTTCTTTAAGAGGAGGTAGTCAACCTCTTCCCTGATTGAAGTCATACTCCTCAGGGTTTCTTGATTAGGTACAATGTCTCTGTTGTTACAGTCATAGCATGGGTTTGACATCAATTTTGCTTGTCTTTTAAAAAAAAAATGTTTCTTGTGTTTCCTAGCTTTTTTTCCTTTTTTTAGCTTGAAGTTTTAAGGAAAACGAGTTGCATTTTGAATCGTGTATTCATCAGTTTATTTTAGCATCTTTTGTTACTTTTGCTTTGATTAGAAGAAAACCAGAAAAAATAAATTAATTAATTGAAAAAAAAAAAAAAAAAAAAACTTGGCTTGTTAGGTCTCCTTCTTTTTTGGCATTTGCTTTGCATTGTTATTTGAAAAAGAAAAAGAAATTAGCATAGTGTTGTGTTTTCTTCTCATCTTAAAAGCATTTCAAAAGAAAAAATAAGAAAGATAATCCTTCTTTGCTAGTGTTCTTATAAGTTTCTTTTTTCGCAAGAGTCTTAACAACATTAGTTACACTACCGCACCCCTTTTTGAGTAAGTCAAGCCATTAAAAAGAACGCTAAAATTAAAATTAATTAGACTTTATGTTTGTAATGTCAATCAACTAGTTTAGGGCTAGAGCCTTGAATTAGGTTGGAGAGGAAACTCTTCAAGGCGATAAAAAAACATACGATTCTGTGCTAGGGAGTGTAAAAAGTCCAGTAAACGTGAAAGTTATCTGGGACACCCCTCTAACACATGGGGCTAAACACGAGGTCGCGTGTGGAAAGGTAGTGGAGATAACCCCTCCAAAGATGGACCAAGCATAGTGGGGAACACATATAGAGGACTTGTCGTGGGATTCTGTCGGTCACATTTGGCATGGAGCTTTGTGGATCTCGAATCCGTTTAGGGTCCTCAGTTGTCTTCTAGAACACTTGCGTTCGATACCCTCGATAGGTTTCGGGCTTGATACCCTGCTCATTGCGGTCCACCTGAATGTCGATTGTACCTGCCTGGTGACTGTTCGCGAGTTGGCAACACAGTTGCCTTTATTCTAGGGACTTACTCAAGTGACTGCGGGGGTATACCACGATACCTAGGGCAGATGTCGGGCCACGCTTTGTAGAGTATACCTGGAGGGTGATTTCGTGTTTGAGTTGCACTTGCATCGATAAGTTTCTCTAGTATTGGTTGGCGTAACTATTCTTCCAACTAGTTAGTCGCCTGCTTGATTTGCCTTTAGGAACTTTTAGTGTGTGCTCTGTGCTCCCTAGTTTTCCATAGTGAGTTAGTCAGTCATTGCTTTGGGTCTCTGACTTAGGGTGGTAGACCGCCCACTCCCTCAGTCGTGAGGAATTTTCGGTCTTCTACTCAGAAACATGGAGTCGCCTCTTTATAGGCGTTGTTTTTATACCACTGGTTCGCCAAGAGTCAGTGTGTGATACTTTTACGGACTTGAACGATCCCGAAAGAGGAGAACCTGTGCATAAGCTCTTCATGGCTATAGTTTCGGATGATACCAACCAAGGAACCCCTTCGCAAGGGGATTCTTGTGCTTTTCCTTTCTTCAGAAACGTTGGTGTCCCTTTGATGGTCACTTTGTACATTCCTGGGTTGAATGTAGGACCATCGGTTTGGTTGGGCACAATTCCAAATGTCTCGAGTGCTCTTGACGCTTCTCAGTTAATAACTTTATGTCATGGACACCATGTTGATGTTCCTTCATCAGCAAAGTCTTCTCATCCTCCTTCTCCCGCCTCTGGTGAAAGTAACGTTACTAGTAACCAGAAGTCTAAACGAAATAGAAAGAGGAAGAATAGGAAGAAGAAATCACCAACCTCTGCAATTCATGTTGGAGATAGGTCCTCAACCTTTACAAGTCATGTTGAAGACCAACACCTAGCCTCTGCAAGTCATGGTGGGGGAAAGAACCCAACCTCTGCAATTCATGTTGGGGGGAAAATTCCAGTCCTTGCTAGTCATACTAGCAATAGGTCTGTAGCCTCTGCAAGTCATGTTATCAACCCATCACCAACCTCTGCAATTCATGTTGGAGATGCACAACCATCCACTACTAGTCATGTTGGGGGCATTGGTTCTGTTGAGAAACCTAGATGGATAGGACGTAAGCCCAAGTTCCCTTGTAAGCTTTGCAAGGGAGATCACCTTACTCATTTATGTCCTGGCCTTCCAGAGGTACGAAGATTGTGGTCCCTATTTGCAAGCTCTTCTGATTCTGAGTCTTCTGAGGTTTCCTCACAGTTTATTCAACCATTGGTTGAGAAAGTGGCCATGCCGATGTAGTCATCGTCTAATTCCACTCCTCTTTTGGGTGTTGAGGTGCCTTTAGACCATGTAGTCTTGCAGCCTATTCAACCATTGGTTGAGAAAGTGGTCATGCCGATGCAATCATTGGTTGATCCCACTCCTCTTTTGTGGGGTGAGGTGCCTTTAGACCATGTAGTCTCACAGCCTATTCAACCATTGGTTGAGAAAGTGGTCACGCCGATGCAGTCTTTGGCTGATCCCACTCTTCTCTTGGAGAGTGTCGAGTCTACCAAAGTGGTCATGCCGATGGAATATTTGGCTGATCCCACTCTTCTCTTGGATAATGATGTGTCTACTGACTATGTTTTTAGCATTTCCAGTTCAGTACTTTCAGAACAAGGGGGATTTCTGCTCACTTCGAGCACACCCCCTCCAAGCCCTAGGATGGTTTCCTTTGAATTGAATGACCTTGTTGAGCCTCGTCTTCCTTCTTCTCCACCTTTTCAAATAAGGGTTGAATTTAATTCAACAAACATTTATCGATGTATTGTGGATGAAGGAGCCTCTACAAGTATTTTATCTTCCTCGGTTTGGAAAGTCTTGGGATCTCCCAAGCTTGTGTCTGCTTCACATGAGTTGTTGGCTTTTGACATACGTCCTAGTAAATATTTGGGGGTTCTTCCTTAGTTTCCTATCTCATTGAGTGGGAAGATTGTCCTTGTTGATGTTATAGTGGTGCAAGGCCCATTAGATTTTAATATGATTCTCGGGCGTGATTATGTATATGCTATGAACGTTGTGGTGTCTATGATTTTCCGGGTGATGCATTTGCCTCATAATGGAAGCATTGTCACTATCAACCAGCTGGCATATGATAATCACCATCCTAATTCGGCGTTAGTTCAGGCTGCTCCTTTATATGTTCCTAGTGTTCGTGTAGACTCTACCCCGCCACGGGTTAATTATGTGGTGTCTTATCCTCAGTGTTCAATTTCTTTTGAGCAGGAACCTGTGCAATCATGTTTGCCTTCTCGAGACTTGGTCTCAACAATTGATCCATTGGTTTATCCAATGGGGGCATGGAATCCCTTGCTTCCCCCTCTTGGTCTGAGTGATCTTGAGTCTCCTGTTGAGTTTGATCTCACTATTTGTAGATCCTCAATCTCTTGTGCTTGTGATTCTTCGTTGATAGACTCTGTCGATCCTGGCCAAAACCTCCATCGTCATATGGAATATGGTTAGTTTACTTCACCCTTTGGGACTGTCGACCCTCGTTTGCATGATTTCATGGATTTTGAATTGCCTTCAGATGAAGCTATCCTTGAAGCCATGACTATGGTTTCTATATCGTGGGAGGACTTACACTGTGGTTTGGGTTTTCTTCCCTTTGGGGAGACTTTCCAAGTTGACTATCGAAGAGACTCTTGGTTTGATACTAGTAGTGGGCTCTACCTAAACCAGTTTCATACATGAGTCGTAGCCCCCTGGAGTCTTCTTTAATCCCTTTTCAGACTCTCTAAACATGAAAATATTGTCGAGCGATCTTGTTGTCCTTCACGCTCGCCAAACTAAAACTTGAAGGCACGTCTGTCTGGCGGTAGTTTACCCCTTTTTCAGTCCGGAAAGTCAATTGTACGAACAAAGGTATACTCTAGGAACTTCGGTTCGCTAGAAGAGTATTCTCATGTATAATTTTAACTCTTTTTTGGGCCTGAGGGACTAAATTTACGAAAAAGGAACCCCCACGGAGTCCATAGTTAAGCTCTTTTTAGACTCCTTAAAATTGAAAAGATTTTCGAGTGACCTTGTTCCTTCACACTCGTTAAATTGGTCCAGAAGAACATCCCCTACAGAGTCCATAGTTAAGCTCTTTTCAGACTCCTTAAAATTGAAAATATCGTCGAGTGACCTTGTTCTTTCACACTCGTTAATTGGTTCAGAAAAAACATCTACTGGCATGAGTTTACCCCTTTTTTCGACCTGTAGATTAAGTAGGAAAAAGGTACACCTCAGGAGATTCGTCTCACAGGGAGAGTTCTCCTAAGTAGATTTTATACTTTTTCGGGCTAAGGAGACTAAATCTAGAAAAAGGCTGCGAGTCCATAATTAAGCTCTTTTCAGACTCCTTAAAATTGAAAATATTGCCGAGTGATCTTGTCTGTGTCACACTCATTAAAATGGTTATGAATAAACGTCTTTTCGATGCTAGTTTATCTATTTTTCGAGCCGACTAGACTACCTTCGAAAAAGGTACCCCAGTGGAGTCTTCTTTTACATTTTTTCAGACTCTCTAAACATGAAAAAAACATCGAGCTTACCTTCTCTGGGCTCGTGAAAAATATGTTGAAGGGGAAAAGTATTTTTCTTTTTATAGCAGCAGAATGAATCACCCTTGGAAAAAGAACATCCTTCCATTTGTTTGTCAAGATTTGGGATTTAATATGACCTTAGGAAGTTTTTCTCACTACATAGAGTTGTGTCCTCCTTCATTTGGTTATTCTTCCAAACACATGGAGAGTTTGTGTTGCCTCCTACATCGTGAACTTATGCCAATGTCGTGTTGCCTGAGTCTGATCATCTGTCATGCTATTGTCCAAGGGAAGTTTTTACTCAGCCTGAGTCGGCCCTTCTGCAGTTTGTCTCTTGCCCTCATGCCCGACCATCCCAAAAGTCCTAATCAAGTCCTTGTTCGAAATCACTGAAGTTCTCTGCCTGATCACTGAGATCCTCTTGTATGTTCCCGACGAGCTGTCAAAGACCTCTGGGTAGTGAATTAGTACACTCACACTACAATCCTACCTGATTTGTGAAGATATTGAAGTTGTTTCTCGAGCTCTAAAGGCCTCATCTCTAGCCATCAGGCATCATTGGCTTCTTGAAGATGGATACTATACATGTATATCTTTGATTTTGAGATGTAGATCCACTGTGTATTGCTCGTGGATACACTTTATATAGTTATATGACATGGATCTACAGTGTATTTGATTGGTAACCATGATTTATTTCATCTCGAGCATGGGTATACCCACCTCAGTGAGACAATTATTATTTTTTCAGATGACACCTCCCGAACTCTAGTCCCGGGCTCACTCGCTTCGTACGTTGGTGAAGATTTGTAATGCATTTCGGCCATCAGATGTTCTTTTGACCTCACACATTAGGGAGCATCTGTTATAACCCTAAATTGCACCATACATGCATACCTGGCATCAAGCCATCTTACTTGTTATTTTTGCCAAGTCATCACTGAGCAACTCTTCTTAAAAACCATATTTTTGAAGATGTATGCGCCTTGCACCACTTCTGCCCACGTACACACGCTTGTTGCACCACTACAACTCGCGTACGTGTGTTAGTTGCACCATTACAACCCACGTACGTACGTTAGTTGCACCATTACAACCAGTGTATACCCACAAAAGTTGCAAGGAATTCGTTGAGATTACAGGCTATTGGGCAGTTTCCCAACTGTTCCATCGCATATAGCCCGTCACCCAACCAAATAACCATCATTTTGTCATATAAAAGGAGGTGTTGGGGTCTCATTCCCAAGCCAAGCATAAGAACAACAAAACTCTGTCCATTTCACTTTCCCCCCTTGCCCCAAGAATTTGCAGCCACATTGTGAGTTTTGAGCCAGAATTCCCTATTCTTGTCTTTTTCCTCCATTGCAAGCCTAATTTTTTTCCTAGAGAGATATGAAGAGGAGAAAGATACATGGAAGCGCAGTTGGAGCTTGGTGAAGAGGAGCCCGGACCAGGTTCGAGGAGCAGTCACCAATCTCATTGTAAGTAAACTTTGTGATTCTAATAAAAGAAGTACTTTTTTTGTCCCGCCATATGATGTGTTCAATCTTTATGTTTGATTCATGTTTTATTATGACATCTAACCGACTAATTCGTATATGAGATGCATGTCCGTAGTTCTTTGTTTGTCTGTTTGTGAATGCATGTCAGCCTTGGGAGGAGACTTGTAGTCGAGGAGCAATTGAATGCGAAAGGATCGACACCAGACACAGAGTTTAAGGTAGAATTACCAGATCTTTTCATCTTGTATTTCTTGTATGAATGTGGGGTATTGTTGGGGTAGTCTAAAGAGTAGTAGACTTTTAGATGGTTAGATCTGCCTACATGTTGAACCCTAGTGTAGTCCATAGGGGGGCTTTCCCACTATAACACCACCCTACATTGATCTTTCATTATGACTTCATAGCCTTGTTGGAACCAAAACAACATGTATGGTTGTGGATGCTTAACATGCTAGATTTAATATTTGGACAATTTATATAAATATTATATTCTTCGTAATACTACTATCAATAATCTCTTTGCAATACTTGGAACCATTTTTACACTTTGTTTTGAATATGTTCTTGCTTAGTACGCACTCTTCCTTTGGAGCTATTTTGCATTTCCTTAGTGCTATTATATATTTATGCATCACCAAGTTCTCGTGTTCTTCCCTTATTGTTCCAATTGATACTCTTTTATTTAAAGTCACTCATTGTGCTAGTGTGCCTTTTCAACCACAACTATGTGCATTTTCCCTTTGTGAGACTCAAATAAGTACTTATATTTTTTCATTCTACATATATAACAGTAAATTTGTTAAAATTTTCATATGTAATTATCATAACCACCTCTTCCTCCTACCTTGTAAAATCCTCAGTGTAAATTTATTAATGGATATATATGTTTGGTATTTTCTATCTTTTCTTATCTCACCTCTTCCACCTTCCATGTGGAATTATTCCATCTTCATGTGCATCATCCTTTATGTCTAGTGTCTTTTCATTTTTCAAAACTCCTTCAATGTGCATTGTGTGTTAATATATCTTGCACTTCAACACTAATTGATATGCTTCTTCTCCCGTGTGTAAATGGAAACTTATTTTCATCTTGAATGACTAACTTTATTTTGTTTGCATACTTTGAAATTTGTTGGTCTTTATCTTCCTCGTGTCTAACTCGTACCAATGATGTGCAAAATTCCTCTATGCGCTCTTATGCACTTTGTACTTTCTATCTCAAGTATTACAATTACTTGAATAATGTGTGCTTTTAATTTGCGAGATAAAAGTTTTATGTCAACTTTGAAACCATCCCATTTTTACCCTTAATTATCTCTTTACACTTATAATTTTTTCATGCTACACATTCCCATAAATAGAAATGTGACACTTCAAATTTATTCACTTAAATTTTATCCTTTGAAATTGAAATTGAGAAACATGACTAACAAATACAATAAAACAATTATAACATTCCCATAAATAGAAATGTGACACTTCAAATTTATTCACTTAAATTTTATCCTTGGAAATTGAGAAACATGACTAACAAATACAATGAAACAATTATAAAATATTGTATGTAGATTTTTACAATTAGTCATAATTGTGGTAAATCTTTTGGATATGAATTGTGTTGGAGTTTAGAAACATATCAACATTTTGAGTGTACACTTCATCCACTTAAACTTCTTTTGATCCCTTAATGATAGGTGGAATGTCCATTCAAAATTCGAAATGTTGGGAAGTTTCTAAACTCCAACACAATTCCCATCTCATAGCCAATTTATTCATGGAAGATTTGGAAAACAATGCCCTAAACTCCTCACCCTTCAAACCTAAATACTGGAATAGGTTTGTTGATGATATCATTGTCATCTGGCCCCATGGTTGTAACAAATTATATGAATATGTGACTCACCTTAATAAACAATCCGATCACATCAAGTTCACTATGGAGGTTGAAAATAATGATAGTCTTCCTTTTCTAGATGTCAGAGTCACAAAAAGACCTGATGGATCCTTATCCCATCAAGTTTATAGGAAGAAAACCCACACTGAACAATACCTTCATGCTGATTCCCATCATCACCCCTCCTAAAGCCTAGGTGTTCTAAACACCTTAGCCACTAGAGCCTTCAGAATTTCTGATGATGAACACCTAGAGGAAGAGAAAAATCACCTCCTCAATGTTTTTAAAAATAATGGCTATACAAAACATTAGGTAATGAAAGCCTTTCAAAATTCCACCAAAACACCTATGAATAGAGAACAAACAAATAATGATGTGTCTAAGGTTTACTTACCCTACATACAAGGAACAACATACAAACTTGCGAGGATTTTAAAGAAGAAAAACATTGGGGCAACTTTCAAACCCCTAAACACTATTAGGAATTCCCTTAGGTCAGTCAAAGACTTTGTTGATCCCATCGAACATAAAGGCGTTTATATGATCCCGTGTTCGTGTGGTAAACATTACATAGGAGAAACAGGTCGTTCCTTTAGAATTGGGATTTAAGAACATGCCGTTGACATCAAACACAATCGCACTCGTCCCTCAACTCTCGCAGAACACTCAGATAAAACTAAACATCACATTTGTATTGAAGAGACCAAAATCCTTGCCAAGATAGATCACTATCACAATATAAAATTCAAAGAAGCAATCAAAATTGAAAAACAACCTAATAATCTAAATAGAGATGATGGATGGAAAATTAGTCAAAATTGGATCCCTACCCTAGCCAATATGAATAATTCTAAATATTAATTTATAAACATTTTCCAGTCGGCTTTTATTTAAAAAAAAAAAATTTAATAAACAAACAAATAATTAATTATTTAAACAAACAATTATAATTTCTTAAATTTTATAATTCTTGATTTCATTTTCAATAAGTTGGCTCCTTATAAAAACTTTTCAAGTATTTATATACCTTTTATATCATTTTTCCTTCATTTCTCACAAACGCTTTCCTGATGATGGACCACACTAGTTTGGTCCGAAACGTCGAAAATCAAAAACCTATGCTATGAATCCGAAAGAACTTTATAATCAAAACAATGGTCGCAAAAGTCTTAGAACAGAGAAACACAATTATATAAGCAAGGTAAGGATACCCACTTACTAAGAACCCAATTGCTTTGATTTGCTATGTATAATGAGCCACTTCGTTCATTAACATTCTTCACCACAATCACTCATATTGAGAAGAATTGAAGTAGTTTACATGAATCTATAGGATGATGCCAATGAAATATGGAATGACATAAGCAAGTTGTGTTTGTAAGCATCTCACACGAATGTGTTGAAATTGCCAAGACTGAAAACTTGTGAGAACTTTCTCGTGCCTTTTATATTAATAGGCATGCAAAGAACACATTAGTAGGAATGAAAATAAAACATGTGGATTCACAAAATGTTACCATTTTCTTTATGTCATGGGGAACCCCTCCTAATTGAGATGTACATCCCTAAATTAACACATTCACAAGATACAACAAAGTCCCGTACCAATTTGATTTTGTGTCTTCATTATAAAGATTAAAATTGTTATCACATAACCATTTCTAAGATGTTGCATCCCCTTTCTCCTCCTCTCTCCCCTCAAAAGAGGGTTAATCATTGCTCTATTTTTTTAAAAGGTTAGTGCAGAGATTAGATTTAATGTGTGTGGGTTTTAGTTAGTTATGACTAGCTTGTTTAGACCATCTTGGTCCTTTTTTCTTAACATGACCCAAGTTGTGTTAGTTAACAAATCTCTTCATAAGCTTGAGAATGGCGTGCGACTAGGGACTTGAGCTCATATAAAAACTTGATTCACATCTCTTCACAAAATTAAGGATAGTGTGGAACTAAGGATTTGATCTCATATCAAAACATTGATATCAAAATGTAGATGCTCCATTCCATAACTTCATTATGATTGTAGATATCTTTTCATGTTCGAATCTTCAATAAATCTAAGTAAAGTGAATCCCACTCTTTTGAGTATCATTAACTTGGTATCAATCTAATTCACTTTGCCAAACTCCTGTCACTCTCTCCATAATTAGAAATAATAAATAACACCAAATCTACCAACTTTGTTAGACTTGATAGATGAAACTCTTTAAAAACAACGCTAAGTAAATTACAATCTATTTGTAGTTCCATTTCAAAGAATTATTCTTCAAATTACACCTTAAACACTCAAAATTAATCGAACACACTTAGCAGTAAAAACCACTTCAAAGTGAGATTGATCACAATATTTCATTTTTAGAGGGAAATCAACGCCGAGGCAATTGACAAGTGGGTTAGCACATTGCAAACATACTTGAAGTCAATAATTGCATTGATGCATATACGATTAAGCTTGTGACAGTGAAGATGTCATTGGTCATTAAATCAACTTGGTGGGAAGTACACTAATGCATTAAAGATCGTGGTAAGTCCATTAATGAATGAGAAACTTTGTACTAGCGATGAGTGACAATTTTTATCCATTGAGGTATTGGAAAAGATTAGAACATGATGTGGCAACAAATGCATTAACATTGTGATTAGCCAAGGAATTATTATAGGAGTGAATTTCATTTATTTATGACTCATTTGGATATAAAAGAGTAGGAAGCCAATTTCATTTTTAAATATTAGATTGCATTAATATATAGATTGTAAATTTGAGTTCTTATTAATAAGTATGTCGGGGATGAGGATGTGTCAATTGGGTTTAGCTCGGATGGTTGAGAGAAATGATTGTGATCCTACTCACTTAGGTTCAATTCCCACAAGTGACATGTTGAGCTCTTAACAAATATTTTATTATAATGTCTACATGCCATGTTGTTAACGAACCTTGTGCCCTAGGATTCTAGAGTTTACCCGAAATACTATCTTAAAAATGAGAGAAAATACTAAGAGGTTTTCCTTAAACTTTGTAACCTAGAAAAAAAAAAACATACTTGAAATGTACATATGTTCGTGTAAAAACCCATCTCTACTATTTAAGTTTGCATTCCCTAATTTAACTGCCTTTTTAATTATTTGATAAGTTTATATATACATAAATAAATTACACATATATTATATCACTACTATATAAGTTTGCATTCTCTAATTTAATTGCCTTTTTAATTATTTGATAAGTTTATATATACATAAATAAATTACACATATATTATAAGTTGTAATGTATACAAAATATAGTAATTGATGATGATGATGATGATGATTAACATCCACTAAGACCTAATTGGTCTATCAGACCTTAAGAGGGTAAGCGATTACTTGTGATTCTTTAGAATTTTGTTTATGTGCTCGAAAATCATTAAGAGAAGCTTTCCAAGATCACCATACTTTTGTTGAGTTAAGAGGTTAGGAAGGTTGGTAGTGTGATAAATATTTTGAAAATGAGATCTAATATGGGTATACGCTGGACAATCTAAGAGAAAGTACTTTTCATCTTCAACCTTCTTAGTGTCAAAAATGTGACACACTCTTTCATCCTATGGAGTTTTAGGAATTGACCAACGCCCAATTTCACTATGGAGCTCGTGAGAATTTGTTCTTATCTTAGCAATGCTTATTTTTTTCTTTACACTTGGAAAAACAGAAAGATAATTTTGATCTTCTAGATTAGGGTTAATTACATCTTTATAATACCTTAATTTTCTTTTTTCCTCTAACTCTTTATCACACCACATTTTTTCCTTAAATTTTGATTTGACGTTTTTTTTAATAGTATCTTTATTCTGCAAAATGGTTTCTTCCATGATTCCCCAATAGTTTAGCCAAGATCGGGCGTCTTTATGCCATCCACGCTTGAGTCGATGGTGGTTATGACTTGATTTGGAAGCAATTTTAGGTAGCCTCTTGTCTTCCATGTTGTTTATCTTGTTCTTATACATTAGGTATCTAGTCATAGCCATGCTCTCAATGGGGGAGAGGCTTGTTTCTACGAGGAGGATGAGATAGGGTGTATTTCCTTTAATTTTGAGATTATAGGGTATAAAATTCTTTTGTATTTGCTCTTTCTCTAGGATTCACGAGAGATACTACAACCCCAGACTTCACATCCATAAAGAATAACAGGTGTAACAAGAGTCTCAAAGAGGAGTTTATTCTTATCCCAACTCCAAAGTTCAGCTGATTTACAATTGTTTTCAAGCCCATAATCAACTTTCCATCCCCCAATAATCCTTTTCTCAATGCTATAATTCCAATTAAGCTTGTGGTGAATATCAATTCCAAGATATTTGTATGAAGTCACTTCCTCCAAGTTGTTGTTGTCATATACAAAAGTATCATAAGGGATCTTATTGGATTTAATAATCATGACCTTAGTCTTATCAGTATTAACAATTATACCCATATTAGAGAAAAATCCTTAATAATTAAGTACATAGTACATGATATAATAATATTAAATACATAATAAATAACTTATAAATATATATATTTGTTTTGATATCCGTTATCCAAATCATGGGAACAACACTTGCACTAATTAACAAGTGTCACATCGTGTTTGGGAAAAAAAAATATTTTTAGCGATTATTTATCTGTATAATCACTTTCAAAGTTTTAAGTAAATCTATTTGAGAGATAAAACATGTGACCTTAAACAAAAGTTGATCATAATTTAAAAAAAATCTAATCATATATAAAAAAAAATAAAAAAAATCTAACCAATCAAGATAAGAATAGCAGTAATTTTAATTCAACTTTCAACTTGAGTTACCGATTTCTCTAGATATAAAAAAGCTAGCATTTAAAATATGATATATATCATAGTTTACAACGATAGGTCACCATTCTAAAAGTATCACAAAGTGGCCATTGAATAACCATAACCAATACCAACTTCAACCAAAAACAAATAATAAGATTATTACTAGCCATTAAACAACGTCATAAAAATGTCATATGTTAAAATGTAATATATAATATGTTTATTTGAAAAAAATCATGCAAGTGAAATGATCCATGTAAACTTAATCATAAATGCTATGACCGATTCTACCGACATGGTGACCGATTCAACACATGGTAAAACGTTGCTATCCTCCATTCAATGTTAGTTATGGTAAAAAGTTGCTATGCTCCATTCAATGTTTAGTTAAAATGTAAAATATAACATTCTTATTTGAAGATAAACTATGCTTGAAGATAGACTATGCGTGTGAAATGATCCATTAACAAGTCATAAATGCTATGTTCCATCCCATGTAAACTTCTTACTAAAATTAAAATTTCTTGCCAATGACGTGGAATATGTGATGGGTTCACCCGACTCTATTGTTAGACGAATGTGTGGAGTATTGACCATTTTTATTCTCCATAGAATATCAATATGATGTAAAGCATTGTGGAGTCCACTAACCTTGATTTGGTCATGTAAAGCATTGTGGAGTCCACTAACCTTGATTTGGTCATGTAAAGCATTGTGGAGTTCACTCACCTTGATTTGGGCATGTTTAATTTTGTTTTTGGAAATTGTAGTAGAATTATTATAAACAAAATATGAGCTTTCAATTGTTGGCAAATGATATGGATATGATGATATGTTATAATAAGAATAATTTATTTTTAAGGTCACGACTACATTAAATATCAAATTAGTGTATGCAATCCTCATATTTGTGGGATAAGGGATGCCCTCCACGTAGCGATTTTACTACTAAAGTCTACAGAAGTAAACATATCCTACTCCCCTCTAGATTTGAACCCGTGATCTTCAAGGATAAAACACATGTTCTTAACCATTAGACCCACTTAGGTTGTAAAGGGTTCAAATTTATATGTTTTAAACCTTTACAATATAGCAATGCACACACAGATTCTTTGTAAAAATAAAAAACAAATAAAAAAATTACACACAGATGTTTTGGAAATGCACACATAGTACTCATAAATTTGTTAAGTTTTGGTGTTGTTATTAGGTTATTTCCAAATTACATGAGCATTCAATGCATTTCCAAAACAACAACATAAAGAGGATCGCTGAAAGAAACACAATCAAAAGGTACACAACATTTTATCCTGGGAAACCCTCACAGGGGAGAAAACCCAACAAAAACTTCCTCAATAATAGATTGTCAATACAATGCCGAGACTAAGACCAAAACACCTAAGATAAACCAACACTGAGCATGTGCCTCTCTTCTCCTTCTTCCTGCAACTGCAACTTCCTTCAAGATATGCACACTAGATGAGTGAGTGTGAGTGTGTATAAGTGAGGCACCATCCTCACATATAAATACTAGTTGAGGAGGCACTAGGGTTATCTCTCTTCACTTAGTGGGGTCGACTTCTCCTAGAAGTGGTTAAAACCACTTTATAAGTACTAGGGTCGGACTTTACAAATACCACTATACAAATGCAATTTGACCAATCCACAAAAGGGGATTTGATCTCATACAAGACCCGACATGATCAATCTGCAAAATGGGATTTGATCTATAAGATAATAACTCAAAATTAATTAGAATATTCTTCTAAGTTACAATATTTCAACACTCCCCCTTAATGAGAAGGGTATTCTACTGACATGACCCAATACAGCATCATCAAGAGAAGGAGAGGGAAACATCATCATCAACATCTGGAACACTGACTGGCACATCTACAAATCATCAGAAGTTTTTCTCATCATCAATATCATCATCGTTTACAACATGGAGCTGGAGTAACATTATCATCATCATCATTAACATGAAGCTAAAACATCAACATCAATACCATGAAGCTAGAACAACAACATCATCAACAACACAAGGCTCAAACAACAACATCATTAGTATGTGGCAAAAAAATGAGACAGGTGTATCAACAACAAATTTTTTGGTACTCTCACAGACCGTCCTTACCAGACCTTCGATATCTTCCCAAGAATCATAAGTTTCCCTAGGATATAAAATCTTAACAAGCTACCACGTGGTACTCTGACAGACCGTCCTTACCAGACCTTCGGGATCTTCCCAGGAATCATAAGATTCCCTAGGATATAAAATCCTAACAAAGCTACCACTATTGATCACAGCTGGCATATACATGCACATGTACTCTGACAAGTTGTCCTTGTAAATGTGTTGAACCTGCACAGAATAGATCTAGCTAGAAAATACTACACACATTTGCAGAGAGAAATTCAGAAAGAAGAAGCAAGATAGAAAGAATGGAAGAATTCTCATTAACCGTATTCTACACTAAAAAGGTGAATAATTTACAATAGATATAGGATACGTGAGTAACTAATGAGCCATAGTGGTGGTATAGATTGATCTGTACACACACCAGTAGTTACAAGAGTAAACTGCCACCTAGTCTAGTCTCTCGAGTAGTTACAGGAGTGAACTGCCACCTAGCTGAGTTAACTAGTCAACTAGTCTTCAGTTAACTGATTGAATAAAGAGTAGTGAGTTGGTGATGATCCCAATGTTGCATGGTGACAAAACCAATGCAACATCTAAACTCAACTCAACTAGTCAAACTGAAGTGTCAACTGAAAGAGAATATTCTTTAGGTGGAATATTCTCCCCTAAAATATAGGAGATTGGATAATGACTAATTATGACTAATAAACAAGGAATAACCTTAGGAAAAATAAATCCTAGGTGTGTGTGAAGTAACTCCAACACCCCCCCTAAACATCACTATGGTGAAAATAAAGAATGGGTCCCAGCTACGAGGCCATGTTAGGTAACGAAATACAAAAGATACACTAAACTGAATGAGGAAAGAGGGAAAACCTCATGGGAACAAAACCCCCCCTCAAATTACAATGCATAAAATAAAAAATGAGAAGGAACAAAAAAACAATTGCTAGGCAACCATGTCCTTCACTCCAAGAAGACCTCGCAACTGTGCAAGTTTGTGCTCTTTGAAGATTTTGTTGAAGATGTAGATGTCTACACGGATCTGATGAAGTATATGCATCATTGATATTTCCACAAATATCCACTTTATCTTCTTGTAATGAATAATATCCAAATAATGTTTGGATGAAATTTTGAAAACTGTGCGGTCGTTTCCAGAAAAATGCTGAAATTTTGTTGATTTTGAAACGATCATAACTTCACTTTCCGGACTCCGTTTTGGATGATTTTTTTTTTTGAAATTGGATATTTTCCCAAGAGGAATTCAAATGTCCAATTTGTTTCTGCAATTTTTTCTCAGAAAATATCAAAATGAGGTCTGATGTGCGCGGATCCCTTTTTGACTCCTGAGATGCATGCATGGTGCATGCAAAAGTGTTTGCATGTGACTCCTGAGATGCATGCCATATATCTTCCACATGAATTTCAGAAAACAAATATGAAATGGAGTAGACATCATCTTCAATTAATGGAATACAAATTTATGCAAATACTTTTGTAGAAGAATCTTCATAATAAGAGACTTGATCTTCTGATGGCTTCTCTTTTGGCTCTATCTATTCGACCTCCTACATGAAATCTTCACAATATTATTTATTCCCAAATAGAACCTCCAATCTGGTCCATAATTCATTTGGAGTTAATCCTTGTGATTCTTCATATACTTGATGGAAAAGTTCGAGAGAAATAGACATGTTGATACTTCCTATGGCCATATCTTGTCTATTGAGAAAGTCATTTTTCTCAACGACATAATCAGGCTCTACTTCCATTCCCATGGTTATTTGGTATAAGCCTCTGCATCTAACATGAAACAAAATTTTTGGCTTCCATTCCAAATAGTTATGAGGCGTGAGAAGTATTTTCGGCGAATAATCCATCTTTTTGTTGTCTTCAATCTTTTGTACTTGCAAAAAATGATTTGGTGTAGCTTTTGCTTAGTAGTCCATCGGCTCTGATACCATGTAAATGTGTTGAACCTGCACATAATAGATCTAGCTAGAAAATACTACACACATTTGCAGAGAGAAATTGAGAAAGAAGAAGCAAGATAGAAAGAATGAAATAATTCTCATTAACTGTATTCCACACTGAAAGGGTGGATAATTCACAATAGATATAGGATACATGAGTAACTAATGAGCCATAGTGGTGGTCTAAATTGATCTGGACATACACCAGCAGTTACAAGAGTAAACTACCACCTAGTCTAGTCTCTCAAGTAGTTATGGGAGTGAACTGCCACCTAGCTGAGTTAACTAGTCTTCAATTAACTGACTGAACAAAGAGTAGTGAGTTGGTGATGATTTCAATGTTGCATGGTGACAAAACCAATGCAACATCTAAACTCAACTCAACTAGTCAAACTGAAGTGTCAACTGAAAGAGAATATTCTCTAGGTGGAATATTCTCCCCTAAAATATAGAAGACTGGATAATGACTAATTATGACTAATAAACAAGGAATAACCTTAGAAAAAATAAATCCTAGGTGTGTGTGAAGTAACTCCAACAGTCCTTACCGGACGTTCGAGATCTTCCTAGGGATGATCAATCCCCTAGGATATAAAATCATGACAGAGCTCCCCGCTGTTGGTCAGGATACCATAGTATCATCAACATCACTCCCCATTTCGAGGGCGGTCCTTTCGGACTACACCAAGCTTGTCTCAGAAGCACTCGAAATTCACACAAGGCATAGGCTTGGTCAACACCTCTGCAACCTTCTCATCTGTGCCAACATATTGGATCTTTACAACTCCCCTCTGCACCATATCACAAATGTAGTGGTACCAGATCTTTATGTTCTTAAACTTATCATGGAACACTGGGTTCTCTGTCATCTTTATACAACTCTAGTTATCACATATAATCATGATGGCTTCCATCTCCAGATCGAACAGACTTGTCAACAACTTTCGAAGCCATATGGCTTCACACCTGGCGAAACATGCTACAATGTACTCTGCTTCTGTTGTGATGAGAGCAATATTGGATTGCTTCCTCCTTTTCCATGAAGTCATGGCTAACCCCAAACTGAAACAACATCCTGAAGTTCTCTTTCTGTCTGAAGCACTTCCAACCCAATCTAAATCAGTATAATCATACAGTATGAAGTCATGATCTCCAGTATAACAAAGACCATAATCCAACATACCCTTGAGGTATCTCATCACATGGTTTGCAACTAAAAGGTGAACACGTCTGGGTTCCACTAGATACTGACTCAAGGCGTTCACAACAAACCATATATCTGGCCTGGTATTCGTCATATACATCAATGATCCAATAATCTGTTTGTATAGAGTGGCATCAACCAACTCTGACGAAGTATCAACCAAGAGCTTCAAATTCATTTCCATGGGTGTGTTCATGGTTTTACATTCCAACATATCAAATCTCTTTAGTATTTCAACTGCATAGTTCCCTTGGTCAAGGAAGATATTCTCTGGGCTGTGCCAAACTTCAAGACATAAGAAATAATTCATCGGGCCTACGTATTTCATCTCAAACTCTGCAACGAGCTTCTTCTTGCAATATGTGACGAGATTTTCTTCTCCTATTAAGAATAAGTCATCCACATATAGTAGCAATATAACTGGGTCATCATTCATAACCTTGAAGTAAAGGTTAGGATCAACTTTACTTTTGGTAAAGCCCAAGCTCGTAAGGAAACTATCAATTCTGCCATACCAAGATCTAGGATCTTGCTTAAGCATGTACATATCTTTCTTCAGCCTGCAGACATGAGTCTTTCTATATTCAACTTCAAACCCTTGTGGTTGTTCTATATACACTTCTTCTTCAACAACACCATTTAAAAAGGTTGTTTTCAAGTCCATCTGGTGTAGCTTCCACTTCATTTTGGTTGCAAGAGCTATGATGGTTCTGATAGAAGTGTATCTGGCTATAGGAGAAAATGTTTCTTCATAGTCAATACCTTCCTTTTGATAAAATCCACGAGCCACAAATCTTGACTTATGCTTTTCAATACTTTTGTCTACTGCATGTTTTATTTTGTATATCCACTTGGAAGATACCACATCTTTGTTCTTTAGTCTGAGAACTACTTCCCATACAACATTCATTATAATGGACTGGTATTCTTATATCATGGTGTCCATCCATTCTTTCTTCTGAACAAATTCTTCAAAGCAAGTAGGTTCATTTTCTACGAGATCACACATCAAGGCCATATAAGTGGAGAATGGCTTAGGTTTCTTGCTTTTTCTCATGGTTCCTTCTGGGGCACCATACTTCTTTGCATCTTGAATAAGTTCTCTTGCCCAAGATGGTTTTCTCTTGTGAGAGATTGTCATACGGGGAGGTTCTTGAGATTCTATCATATCATGATCTTCTGGAATCTCATCATCAGGGTTAACTGTAACTTCTTTCATGGGTTCTGCAACTCTGGGAGCTACAAGTTCTTCTTCATATACTTCTTCAGCCTGGAATTTCCTTGATCTTTTGAGTGCTGCATCTTCATCAAAGGTTACATTTCTGTCGATCTCAATATGATGGTAACCTTGTATGTAAATTTCGAAGGCCTCAGAGACCTCACAATATCCAACAAATATTTTCTTCTTTCCTGAATGATCCAACTTAGTTCTCTTTTCTTTTGGAATGTGTACAAATACTCGACAACCAAATATTTTGAGATGGCTTACTTCTGGCTTCTTTTCGGTGAATATTTCTTCAGGAGTTTTGAATCCAAGTGCACTATGGGATAATCTATTTTGGACATATACTATTGTTCTTGCTGCTTTATCCCATAAGTGCATTGGAAAATCTTGATCGTGAATCATAGTCTTTACTAATTCCATAATTGTTCTATTCTTTCTTTCTGCTACGCCATTTTGTTTAGGATTATAGGGAGTGGTGAGCTCCCTCTTAATCCCGACATCTTTGGAAAAGCTTCCAAATTCATTTGAAGTGTACTCTCCTTCATTGTTTGACATGATTATCTTGATTTTCCTTTTGAGAGAGGTTTTCTACCAAGGCTTTGAATTCCTTGAAATTTCCAAGTACTTCATCTTTTGATTTCAAGAAATAAACCCAAGTCTTACGAGAGTAATCATCAATAAAGGATACATAGTATGCATACCCGATTAGAGAGGTTGATGGTATTGGACTACATACGTTTGAGTGGACAAGTTCCAAGATTCCTTCTACTTTACTGTCGGTCTTTGGGAAATGATTCTTTATGTTCTTTCCTTGTGCACATCCCTTGCATACACCTTCATGATCAACCTTTAATTCTGGTAAAATTGTAACTACCTTGCTTACATATGGTAAGGATTTGTAGTTGATGTGAGCTAGTCTTCTATGCCAGAGTTCACAAGGACTTTCATTAGAGTGAGTCAAGGCTACATCTGAGTGACCTTTTAATTTGTACAAACCTCCTTCTTCTATTCCAATAACAACTGCATCTTTTATAGTTTTCCCTTTCGGCCACATAAGAACTTCACCATCCATGAATGCAACCTTGAAACCTTTCTTATCTAGGGCTGAAATAGAAAGTAAGTTCTTTTTCAAACCTGTACATAGAGTACATCCTTCATTCTCATCAGAGTTCCTGAATCAAGTTTTTAGGTGGATTCTCCCATTCCTTTGATAGGGTACTGATAATCATCTCTAAGTGAAACTTCCTGGGGGAAGTCATTTTCTATAAGGCAAGAGAGAATATCTTTCCGACCTGTCATGTGCTTAGACATACCACTATCTATGAGCTAAGTATCCTCTCTAGGTGTCACAGATCCTGAGAGGGCGGAAAACAAAACATAATATTCAATCTCTTCCTTAGTTATCTTCTTGGGTGGCTCATCATCTTCAACTATATGGGCATGATGTATTTTGTTATTTCCCCTCTTGTATTATTCCCCTCTAGTAGGACATTTCTTAGAAATGTGTCCCATATTATCACAACGGTAACAATGATAGGAGGATAAATCTTTTTCCTTTCTTTGACCCTTATGATATTTATGGAATATCTTTGGAGAGTGAGATTTTTATGAAAGTGGGTGTCCTTTTGAAAATGAGATTTTTTCTTTCGACCCTTAGCATGAAAAGCTAGGGATTGATATTCATCTCTTAATAGGAAGACTTCTCTGTTGGCCACTCTTTCTTCTTCTTGAATACATTCTTCCCATAAACTGTCAAATTGGAGTTTCTCTTTTCTTGCACAAATAGTTTGGATGAAGTCATCCCAAGGTCTTGTGAGACCATTAAGAGTTGTCATCATGAGTTCATTTTCATCTAATTTGTCTCCAATCGCCTCTAACTATTCCTTGAATTGAGAAATCCTAGAGAAATAGTCTTGAATTGTCTCTCCTTTTGCATCTTTGTATTCTAAAGTTGGGTTCTCAAGTTCATCTTCCGATTGATGTTCTTTCCTTCATACATTCTAGTTAGGGTATCAAACATATCTTTTGGAGTATTCCTAGAAGACACTTGAGGAATCAAGTGGTCTTTAATGGAATCTACAATTATTCTTTTAGCCCTAATAATATCCTTCTTGTATTTCTCTTTGGCTTCATCTTCTTCGGGTTCCAGTACATTTTATTTTATGAATTTTGCAAGGTCATTCACTTCAAGAATGAGTCCAATTTTGTACTTCTAGGCATGGAAATTTTCCACACCTTCTAACTTATCAACAAGATTTGTGCTTGCATACATCTTGACTTGGAGCTAGGAAAATGACTAGAAAATGAAATTGCTTAGAAAATGAATTTGAACTTGTGACACCCTGTTTCCCCCAGTTTGTAAATATAACTAGAAATGGCCAAAAGACTATGACAAACTTTATATGTGTGAATATTGATTTGATGGACCTTTGTTTGAAAGGTAAACGAATGTGAACCTAATTATTTAATAAGAAAATAGACAAGTGTTGCATGACTAATGGAAGGGGGATGTACTTATAAAGACCACAAATGCTATACGAAGAGAGGGTGAAGGGGACCAGGAATGGTTGCGTTAACCTTCACCGAACCTATGCTTACTGGATTTAATTTCTCGGGACCAAAACCGTCCTCTGACCCATAAATGAATGCCAGTCAGGCTGGTGGGTGGGAATACCTCCTCAAGAGTTAATGAGGGATGGGGTGTGTAAGCACTCATCCATAAGGCTTCCAAACTTGACCGCTGACTGGGAATTTGGGCCACACACGAACCTGCTGAAAGAGGCGAGAAGGGAAGGTGTGGTGAGCAGAGGGAAGAACACGCCTACGAAGAGTACAGAGACGAGAAGTGAATCTCAGGGATTCAAGGAAGAATGGAGAGTCTACGCGTTCTGGACACAGGAAATGACAGAGAAGGTTATGATACAAGCTGGTAAACGAGGCTAGTCCTCCTTGCTTGGTACTGTGTATACCATTGCCAGGATCTTGTGGGAAGAGGAGAGTAGCCTCTATCCCTATTGTGGCTGAGTGAGAAAAAAAGACTGTGTTGCATAGCATCATGGTCTAGCTCGGGGGTGGCTAGTGGTAAATCCGTTTGGAGTGACCAAGCCTACGATTGGGTGGAAACGAGCATCCCTTCCAGTAGTCGCTTCACATTGTCTCATTCTGATAAGTCTTTTTTTGGCCTTAATTGTTGAGTTAGAATGATGAATGATTTCTTGGTTTTACACACACACACACACACACATATGTATATATATATGCATGTATGAACATCTTTGTGTGAAATGGTTATGTTATGTGCATGCTTCTGTCTCCTTGCGAACTCGTACTTCCCACTGATAAATTGTATGCCCAACTTCACTCTGGAGGGATTCCCGAGTGTAAGTCGTAAAATGGTCGAGATAGGAAATATCGTGTGGACCTGAAACCATCCGTTTGAAGAGAATACTTTTCCCTGATTCCCCCTTGCCATGTGAATTTCCTGACCCAAGTCCCTAACCTATTCGGGGTGAGAACTCAGGAAGAATAGTGATAAGAAAATTCCGAAAGGGAAAGGTTTTCCTTGTTCGAAGGACGGACAGATGAGATCCATCTGGAAGGAGATAAGGGATGTCATGGCTGTCAGCTATGGGAAATAGCGCGGAGGTTAACCCCTCTAGCCCCTTGGATCCATGAGATCTGAGTTTGCACATAGGGAGAGAACAGATCCCGTTCATCGGATCTATGTGCAGAGGACCATAGCCATGAAATCCAGAGGAAAGTACATGAGGTCTAACCCTTTGAAAGTGCACAGGGAAGTGGAATTTTGCGAAGCCTTGAAGTTTCAAATTTAATTGGAACCGCCCATCGTTAGAGGACAGGTGGCAACAGATTCAGGAGTTTGAGGATTCAAACTTCAGAAGATTTGCAAGGAGTAGAGGCGAATACCTGAGGAGCCGAGAGACACAACAATCATAGCCATCCGTTGTGAAGGGACATGTGGCGAGAGATCAACATTTCCCTGACTCGCAACTCAGTAAGTCAGAGACAAAAATTGTGAGAACTCGTGAAGTCTAAGTTCGCGACTTGATCGCAGCCGTTGATCGAAGGGAGGACGTGGACTGTTGATTGTCCAAGGAGATACCAGAAATCAAGAGAAGGAAGGTGAGCGACCCTCCAACTTTGCGAAACACGAAGTTCTGATTCGCGAAGAGTCGATCTAAGCCGTTGGGTCGCGGGAGATTGTGGACCATTGATCTGACATCGAGAGTTCGGATTTCGGGATTCCGAGGAAAGGAGATAGACTAATTTCCCCCTTCGCGATACACGAAGTCCTGAAGCACTTGAGGGTTGGGCCCCGAGTCATAGCGAGGGGTCACATGGATGGAGGTTAAGGAACAGAGCTAACATTGGGATAGGCTCTTAGTTCAGGAGTCGGGAGAGTCAAGGTTGACTCGTATGTGAATACCCGACGCCAGAAGTCATGAAGCGCCTTTTTGTTAGGCTTGTGGTCACAAGTAGTGGTCACGTGGAGGGGGCTTGCGCCTGGTGCTTGTTCGTGCGCAAGAACAAAAATAAAAAATTTAGAGGCTTTACACTATAGAAGCTCCTTAAGAAGGATGGGTGTGTTATAGAACTTACCAGGAGATGCACTCAGTTGAGGCGAGTTTGCTGGAGCTGATTGTTTCAGAAAATTCCAAGTTTTACCCCTTGAAACTTGACCTGCACAATTCTGGACTAGTACTTCTGGTACTGGTTCTGGTTTCCCAGTTTTTTGGTACTAGTCAAAACTAGGGTTTGAATTTTTAGAGAATCTGGCCACTGAAAAATTTCTCTCAAGATGCCAAAAGATGCGCTAGGGAAAGGAGCACTTCCCAAGATAGTTTTTGGTCAAAAATTCCTCTTCAGTAAAAAAATTTAATTTTCTTGTACAACAACAATGACATTTTTAGATAACTAGTGAAATATTCTCTATTTAGTCAAGCTCTGATACCATGTTAAGTTTTAATGCTGTTATTAGGTTATTTCCAAATTACATGATCATTCAATGCATTTCCAAAACAACATCATAAAAAGGATCACTAAAAGAAAACAATCACAAGGTACAAAACATTTTATCATGTGAAACCTCATGGGGGATAAAACCCAACAAAAAATTCCTCAATAATATATCACCAATACAATGCAAGGACTAAGACCAAAACACCAAAGATAAACTAAGACTGAGCATGCACCTCTCTTCTTGTTCTTCCTGCAACTACAACTTCCTTCAAGATTTGTGCACTAGATGAGTGAGTGTGAGTGTGTATATGTGAGGTATCATCCTCACATATAAATACTAGTTGAGGAGGATAGGGTTATGTCTCTTGACTTCTCCTAGAAGTGGTTAAAACCACTTTATAAGTACTAGGGGCCGACTTTACAAATACCACTATACAAATGCAGTTTGACCAATCCACAAAAGGGGATTTGATCTCATACAAGACCTGACATGATAAATCCTCAAAAGGGGACTTGATCTATAAGATAATAACTTAAAATTAATTAGAATATTCTTCGAAGTTACAATATTTCAACAAAATTTACCCTAGAAACCTTTAACCGAGAAAACCAACAAATGTTTAGAGTTGCACCTCTAACTCTCATTGTATTAACTTCACCATTTAAAAATACAATATATATGATTCCAAGACATCCAAAACCTTAATTGATTGACTTGGATTAAATTACAACCTTAATTCCTTAACCAAAATTAGAAAACGATGTGCCAAAACCGCCCAATAATTTTTTCCAGGGCTTCGCCCTCAAACCCCCCTTGTAACCCCCCCCGTTATGTCTGGCACATCCGTATCACGTGTGGGGATAACAATGTAAATAATATAACACACACCCATGAATCTCCCACTTGTTGTTTTCTTTGCAAACAAGGGGCTCGAGGATTACATGATCAACAATTCAAGGCAACGATGCCCATTGCTTCTCTACACCAAGAGAACTTCTCAGTGCTTACAAACTTTGTCAATAAATTTGTAGTATTCTTGAAAGTGTCCACCTTCACCAACAACACCTTCTTGTATTCAACCATGTCTCTCACAAAGTAATGTTGAACATCAATGTATTTTGTCTTATATTGATAAGTCAGGTTCTTTTCCAAAAAGATTGCACTTTGACTATCACAATCTAACCTTACAACTTGTTGTACAAACTCAATACCTAAACACAACCTCTATAACTGTACAACTTCCTTACATGAGTTGCTTCCATGTATTCAACCTTTGTAGTTGAGAGTACCACTACATATTGTCTCTTGCTCATCCAATTGATTAGTCCTCCAAATATGTTAAACACATAACCACTTGTAGATCTTTTGCAATCTAGATCTCCAACCCAGTCTGCATTAAAAAATCCATGTATGTCCAACACTCTGCTTGCACCAGTTCTTCCTTGGTAGAAAATTCCATAATTTATGGTGCCATGCAAATACCTAAAAACCCTCTTTACAATTGTCCAATTCTCATTACCTAGTTTTGACATATACAAATTGCTCAAAACTCCCAATGAATGTGCAATGTTCAATCTAGTATAGACCATTGCATACATCAAACTGCCTATGACACTAGCATAAGGAACATGAGACATGTCCTCTTCCTCTTCTTATGTCTTGGGACACTGATCTATACATAACTTTACACCTAAAATAATAGGGACGTTGATTGATTTACATTCTTGCATATTAAACCTTTGCGATATTGTCTCAACATATTTCCCCTGATTCAACGAGAGTTTCCTTTTTCCCCAATCTCTTTTAATTTTCATGCCCAAAATAAAATTTGTAGCACCGAGATATTTCATATCAAATTTAGAGGACAACAAGTGTTTACCTCATTGATGATTTCCTTTTTGTTTCCAATCAACAACATATCATCAACATATAGAATCACATAAATAAAATGATCATCGACTAATTTAAATACACACAATGATCAACTTTTCTCTAATTGTCAAACCAAGTCCCAAAATATAAGTATCAAACTTTTCATACCACATCCTTGGATATTTCTTTAACCCATACATGGAATTTTTCATTTTACAAACCAACTCTTTCTTACCCTTCACTGCAAAACCTTCTAGTTTTTTCATGTAGATTTCTTCTTGAAGATCCCCATGTAGGAATGTTGTCTTTACATCCATATGTTCTACTTCAAGATCAAAAGAAGTAGCAAAAAACACAAAAATCTAATAGAATTCAATTTAACAACATGAGAAAAATGTCACCAAAATCTATTCCCTCTACCTAGGAATATCCCTTCACTACTAGGAGAGCTTTAAATACTTCTCCACTTTACCTTCTGCATTCAAATTCTTCTTAAGCGGACATTTTCTACCAATGAGCTTTCCTCCAACCAACACCTAAACTAGATCCCATGCCTCCTTTTTATCCAAGGTTGTCATTTTCTCAACCATGGCCTTCTTCCATAGTTTACCATCCTATGAACGTAGTGCTTCCCTAACATTTTCATGATTTTCATCAGTAATAGAAAAAGCAAAACTAGAACAAAAATCATGTAGATTATACCCTTTTGGTTGCCTTCTTTCCCAAACCAATCTCCTCAATATTGGAGTATGAGGTTATTCTTCTTCCGGTTCCTGTTCTTTTGTTGAGTCAGATTCTTCACCCTCCAACTCAAACTCTATTATCTTTGGTTATTTTTCTTTTGGTGGGAGTTGCTATGTGGGAACATCTTAACCTCTCTAAAGACATCATC
>ML847114.1:23176-34358 GCA_009831015.1 Picea engelmannii
GTATTGTCCTCCCAGTTTTAGCGCTTAAAATATCCTTATTGTACATATCGCCTTTCATTTCTGATGCTTCGAATGTGTTAATTTCGGTATGGTCAATCTTTTAATTCGCGCGTAATTTGTAGTCGAACTGCAGCTGTAGGTAGTTCTGTTCAAACATATAGTTATATTACGCCTCTCCCTTAATATTCCGATACTTCGAATGTGTTATTTGCAGTATGGTCATTCCTATAATTCGCCAGTAAATTTATCGTTCGGACTGCAGCCGTAGATAGTCTGTCTTGGAAATATGTTATCTTCTCATCGCCCTTTAATTTATGATACCCTTAACGTGTAGTTTTTTTTTAATGTGGTCATTCATATATCAGTCAGTAAATCAATAGTTGGAAGGCAGCTGTAGGTATTCGATCCTTAAAAACATCTTTATTGTGCTTATCGCTTTTAATTTTCGTTACCTTAATGTGTTATCTTTTATATAATCGATCCTATAATTGTCCGTCAATGGATGGTCCGGAAGGAGTTGTAGCGTATGTCTGTCCTTTAAAACTAGAGTTATTTTATAACTCGCCTTTAAAATGTTATCCTAATGTGATATTCTTACTGTGGTCACTCTTATTTTTCATCAGCGAATTAATGGATCGGTTTCTGGCTGTAACATATTCCTGCAAATTAAAAACTGTTATTTTTATATATTTCCCTTTTTAATGGACACCTTAATGGTGCTATTGATTGGTCACCTTCGGACTTGACAGTAATTTCTGTGCTCTGCAATTCACCTGCCGATAGCCAAATGTATGGATAATTTAAAGATAGAGGGAGGGTCCCTTCCTGCTGTTTAGAGCGCTTGTAAATTAGGGTAAACCTTGGCTTCCCACCTGAATTTTTAACTTCATCACCGTAGGCAGGACCGTGACCTTACCTTACCACCATTTTCGTGGAACCCCTTCTCCTCCGTGGCGTGTACACCGTATTGGGTTGTTGTGCTGCGGATTTCGGCAGCGTGGGAGAGTGCCCACCATTCGCCAGGTAGCCACGCACCAGCCTGTGTCGGGCAGTGAGCCAACGCCAGCTTCCCCCACGACAACGGTCAGAAAATTAAGGTTGGGCGCTTTCAAGGTCTCAATAAATCTGGGTTATCCCTCGATGAGCAGGCTGTATATTGGAATGCGGAATTCAACTTTAATTATCACCTGTCATACGCTCAACTCAATGTCTTCCCCTTTGACCGCATTAAAAACTCTCCCATTACTAAATTTAGAATTGTTTATAAGCTGCAGTCGGGTGTATAGCGCCATCTTTTATATGATCATTCCATTGTTGCAATTACATTTTAGGTCTGCTATTTATTCTTTTAATTTTAAGGGCAATTATGGTTAGTTTTAATTATGGCCATTATTTTAGCATTGCAGATGCATGGGGTGTGCTTGTTCTTGTATATGGTCATTAATGGGTTGCGAATTAAAGGTGTTGCCGTCCTTTTTAATACTTAATTGTTATGAATCCCTTTAATTATAGCATTGTTATACTTGTCCTAGTGGAATAAGATGCAAAAAGGTAATACTTATGAGGCTCGCCAGAATATGATTGGTTTAATTTGCAATATAAACTATGGTAGAAGCATAATGACCATATTGATAATCGCATTGATTATACTCCTTTGTGGTGCTCTTATTATCTGATATTAGTTCTAATACCTGTCATATGCGTAAATGTTGATATTATCTAAAGTGAACGCGAATGATCGAACTTGTTGAATTATTGATGTTGATATTTGAAGTTACAATATTTATAATATTATTATTGGCTAAACAGTGTAGGTAATGCTCGTTAAATTGCTATGGCATTATTGTTTTAATTGTAATGTTAATGATGAGAATGGTTGAATCTTAATGACACAGATTGTTAACTAGATGTTAGTGATGATGTTTAACTAGTAGGGATATTATTCGTTTAATTGAAATGTTAGAGATAATAATGGTTAAGTTGTAATGCTAACAAAGATGGTTGGTTCGCCAAGTCAATAATCGTTTAATGAAATGCTAGTGATGTCATTTAATTTGCAAGTTATTATTAGATTAATTGAAGCGTCAAGTGAAGGTCTAAACTGCTATGTGAATAATTGATAGGTTACCCTAAGGTATGGAATTAAATAGGAAGGAAGGACTAGACAACAGGGAGATTATAGAAGTTCAAGGGTTTACCACTAGTATGATATCTTCCTCGCTCATGGTGTTAACCGAAAAGGCAATGCGTTGTGCCTATCGGTTATCCCTGAACTTGTGTCTAATGACTTATAACTAACTTGGGGCGGGAGGGGTGAATTTATTGGTTGTACCGTAGGATGAAGTCTTGTCGATTGGTGATAAGCAATGGAACCTTAGGTCTTGACTAATGTCTCGGGTCCCCCTAGTGGTTGGTCGGTTGAGTCTTGTGTCCTGTGTCTCTCATAGAGGTTATGGTGGTCCCTGATCTCGTAGTACTGGGTGTTTGTATTGCGTAGTTCGGTCTGTGTCGGGCGGGATATAGACTCCTCTTGCAGCTTAGTATGTATGTCTGTGCGTAATCCGGTGGAAGGAATCCGGTGTCGTATCAAGAGTCTCGGGCTGTTTAAAGGCACAGTTCCACTCTTGCGACACCTTCTGAGCCGTATCAGTAGTCTCGGGCTGTTTAAAGGCACAGTTCCACTACTCCGACTCTACTGACGGATTCTTTCGATTCGGTGACAGTACTGTGCCTAACCCTTGGTGTCTGTCTCTGCCTATCGCCAATAGTTGCCCGCCTCCTGTTCAGGGGCATTTTGCTTCTTGCGGTCGTTATGATAGGTTGGGTCATCTTGATTGTATTCGTCTGACTTGCATCCTGTTGGTTCGAGTGTTGACCTAGAGTCGGGGGGTTGTTCCTTCTACACACGCGCACACACTTCAAAAAAAAAATTCACCGGTTGACTGAGTAGTTGTCCTTAGCTAGGAGGGGTGTTACACCCATCAAACAAACTTGGGTCCATTACCCAAACGTGGGGTCTCCAACTTCTCATGGCCATAACTCTCTAACCGTGAGGAATTATGTGACGTTCCACATACCACCAGAAATGACATGACAAGAACTATCCATATAGGATATTTTCCTTGAAAAATTCACTTTCCTTCATCTCATTATTCCACAATTAATCATGGGTTCTCTTACTCCACAAAGCATCTTCCCATGAGGGCTTTCACCATAAGGGGACCACTTTGGAGTTCATCCATATTTACTTCTTATCAACTAGGAAAAAAAAATAACGAGTCATATTTACATCAAACACTATTGGGTCCATTACCCAAACCTTTGTGCTACAGGTCTTTCTTCAAGGGTTGACATCAATGACAACCAACCTTAATCAACAGTCTTGTCATGAGATCCATGATCCTTGACCTTCCATATAATAGAAATGTTTCGAATCAGCCCTTGATTTCCACTTGAAGGCTATAAATGGGCCAAATCTGAGCTATGGAAGAGGAGAAGAATTCAACTCTGAGAGAAAATTCACTCTCGATAAATTATTCACTTCATATTGAGTTTTCATCCCTTTGTCCTTTTAATTCTAAACACATTGTTCAACCCCCAAGCTCTTCCCTACTTTATTGAGAACCTCATTGTCTCTCTTATATGAGCTTGCCTTTGGTGGATGATTGAAGTGGTGGAGGCCCAACTGGAAGGGACTTAGTTTCTCAGTTCCAAACAGTGTCAACATAGAAGTTTGTAATTCATTCACTTCTATTGATTACATTTTGATAGAAATACTCTTTTCCTTTCCAATTAATATCTTGAAAATATTTGAATTGTTATTCCATGGGCATATTTTTTATGAATATTGATGGATTATGCTATTGAATGTGCTAAAATTATATATTATAACCATATTCTTGTGTTTCTTATTTGTTGAGGACAAGTTGCAGGTGTATTTATTTGAGTCAAGTGCTCAATGGTGGACTTCATCGAACGTCCGAACGAGGTAGGCCTTTTATCTTGTCTTTCTAGCATTTTTTTTTATGTAACATACCTAATATTAGAATTGATTTCTACATTCATTTCTGTGTGTTGTGGTTTACCCCTAGCCATAGAGAGATTTTCCTCCTAACAAACTTGGCGACCATATTGGGGATAAAATCTTCTTTTCCATGGTTTGGATTGTTTTTCTCCTTTGATTGCTCTCATTTATATTGAGTTTCTTGTCGTCTGACTACTTGACAGCCTTTGTTCATGTTGAGTTTGAGTTTCTTAGCCTTCTCCTTATCCTGGTTGTGTTTTAACACATATACGCATGTTTGTACCTAACAGTCGCATACATACACGTGATGTCCTCCTTCAAGAGGCATATATACATGCTTTCTCCCTGAATAGTCGCGTACATCACCCTTTATTGATGGTTTTTGGGTAAGTTTTGATGGTTGTCGAGACTTCTTGGGTCTCTATTATGACTGTTAAGTGTTTGTGGAATGATAGGAAACCTTTCTTTAGTTGAATTTTTGGGCAGTTCATTTCTCATCATCCTTTTCATTTGATTGTCCTTGCATCTTAGGCTAGTTGTTTTGTCCTTGATATCCTACTTGGTTTGTCTTTTTTACATACAGTCGAGTTTTTATATCAAGTTGTTATTTAGTCCTTGCATTTTCATTATTTTATTTGAAAATACAAAAATATTAGGCATTTTACATTGTTTGCATTTGATATTTTCAGTCCTTATTATTGATCTTAGTACATGTAAAGAAAGATTGCATCTTATTTGGAATTGTGGAACTAAATTGAGAATTGCATTTTGAAAAGAATATCATTTATTGGAAATTGAAGTTAGGACTTTGAATTGTATTCATATTCATTTATTTTACTTGTTGATTCATAACATCATTAGTTTCACGGATGCACCTTTTTTAGTAAGCAAGGCCACTAAAAGTAACGTTGATAATTTAAAATTGATTAGAAATGATTTTATTTTTCTAGGGTGCACAAACTAGCTTAGGATTTAGAGCCTTGGAATAGGATTTTGTGACTAAACTTCTCCAAGGCTATTAAATCAACATATGTGTCTGACTAAGGGAGTGGAGAAATCCATTGTATAATTGGTGACATCAGGAGGCTTCACTTACACCGAAGTTACACATGAGGTCACGTGAGGTTGGTTGAAGGGATATCCCCTTGAAACCTTCTTAGCGTTAGATATATTTCTGGGGATATTGATAGTACCTTTGCCTATGTGAGAGGCAGTTCTTTCAAGGTTTTGGGCTTTGTCACTCTTCCCATACGATGGACCTGACTTACGACTGTTCACCTATTCATCGGTTATATCATGGTTTCTTAGTTTCTTGACATAGGTACCACATATGCTACTTGTAGGAGTTATTTTACAGCTACCCTGGGTCATATAAGGGTTGGAAAACAATCAACCTTTATGCAGGATTACCTCTTTGGGGGGGACTGACCAACTGGTTTTTAAGCCCATGAGGGCCCTTATAACTGATTCTAATACCTATGATATTTAGCAGGGAGTCTGAGGCCCCTATTGGGAGAGGCATACCTAGTTTAGGGAGGAAGGCCCCTTTCATCCATTTTATCTTGTTTGTGTGCATATGGGCCTTTTGATTTTACTTTGGTGTGCTCTTTGATTACTAGTTTTCCTTAGAATTTTTTTTATATCTCAAGTCTTGAATCATCGTGGAGCCAGACCATATTCCCCATAGGTCTCACCTCTTGTTACATTTGCCACCACATTTTGATTATTTTCCATCTAAAAGGCATAAAAGTATCAAACATGGTACACACACCTCCACTTATAAGACTTGTGATTGTACAAGGATGAGTACTTAATCAAGTTAGAAAGATACTAGGAGTCCTTCAACTCACATACCTACTATAGTTAACTGTACCCCTTCGACACCTTCAACCACAATGGTTGTAGTGCCAGAGGTGCCTATCGTCACCTCTGCCCGTCCTATACTGAATACTCAACCTATAGCCATGAACCATTTTGGGTCTCTTTGTCACTCATTGGGCTATAATGTTCATTCCATCCCTATGGCCTCTAGTCCTTTTTTTTATGGTATTCCATATTTCACATCACAATTTTCGACCTCCATCCCAGCAACCGGTACGAATACTAGCATTGGACTTGGGGGAACAAAACCTCCACATACTCCTTTCTCATTTGGTGGCACCCATGTCCCGCAAATGAATCCTACCATTGGAGGATTTCCCCTTTTTAACCCTGATTCTAATCTTGTTGATTCTAGATGGAGTAACCAACCTGGTAGATAAGCTACTACTTATGGTACATCCTTTACACCCACCTCCTCTATATTGATTCTAACCAACATGCTTGGCATGATGCATACACATTTTTCCTATGGATTCACACCCGAAGGAGGTTAGTCTCATAGCTTGGGCAACACCCAACCTAGAGCCACTCCAGTTGGGGGAATTTTTTACAACCCTCATCATAACATTCCTACTGGAATGGTGCCGGACCAACCCCTCATGAGTCATTCCAGAGGAGGGTATTACAATCTTGGACAGAGATATGGTGCTTACCAAAACCCTGGATGGGTTGCGATTCCCCAACAACAATCTTTCCAGGGAGCTTGGAGCCATATGTCGCAATCCCATCTCCCTTTTCTAGCCACGCTCAATATTCTAGACTTCTCTAAGTTAATGAACAACCTTGTGTATCATTATATGACATGACCCCCCGTACCCACTAAGCTTCCTTCGGATATTCTGAAATTCGAGGGTAAAACTTATGAGGATCCTGGCGATCACGTCACTACTTTTCACCTTTGGTGCTCTTCGAATTCCCTTAATGATGATTCTATTCACTTAAGATTATTTTAACACACCCTCATGGGGGTTGCCACAAAATGGTATATCTAGATACCTAGGAGGTCATAGAGAACTTTTAATCATATGGTTTTAGTCTTCCTCAACCACTTCCAACTATTGGCTCGTTATGATGTTGGCATAGAAATTAGGTCGACCTTTCATCAAGACAAGGCCACTCATATCTCGGATCACATCTAGGATTGGCATAGATGGAAGAGGTTGATCAAGGCCTACATACCACAGGAATTCCTTCTATATTGGCTCCTTAAATTTCTCCTACCTTATATTTCGAAGGATGTTTCTACATTCGGGGTTACATCTGAGGAAGAAGAAATTTTTAAAGCCCAACAATTATATATTATATATGCTCAGTGTGGGATGTTATACGAGATTCTTCCAGACGCATCAAGGTCAGACTATGACCCTAGAAAAAATCTTGGGCCTTGTGCCTATGGGTTTGTAGGCTCTGCCAATAGGAAATCTGCAGACTCGGTGAAAAACCATTTGAAAGAGTTTTCTCTAAACCAGTCTGTAGGAGGGACAACTTCATTTGTGAAGTCCAACCCCAATCAATCAGTAGATGTACATTCTATTCAATTGTCGACCATCCTGAATGGTAACCAACAAACAAGAGGGAATAAAAATAAAGGACATAATAATAATCGTAAGGGTGGGAATAATAATAATAAAACCAAGGACAATGGTAATAATGCGAAGTCAAATAATAATGCTGGTGAGGGAAAGAAAGAAAGGAGGAAGGTGAAGTTTCCCTGTAAGATATTTACGGATGATCACCTTATCCATTTATGCCCCAAACTTTCGTAAGGTGTGAGGATTTTATCTCTACCTCCCGCTGTGATAACTAATCCTTTTCCACATAACCAACACATGCCCTCAATCTTCTTGAATGCCGAAAATGTGACTAGTGGGAGTCAAAACCCATCGATGCAAGACTATGATTGTTTATGCATCAATATGGTTAAATCTAAGGTTAATGTACCCAATCGATCATGCTATTACAGTTCTCCACATACTATACATGGTCTAGAGTCTCCCACTCCTCCAAAGATGCCCTTATAGATCGAAAAACCAGATCTACCACCTCATATTCCGAAAGGAGTACTCAAGCGCTCTACCCACAATCCTAATTCTAGAGCTACCCAAAATTACTCTATTTTTTAGGACCTCTCTCAAACCCCTTGTGCGATGTCATCTTTGGAGGTACTCCATATGTGTCCTTCATAGAGGAATGCCTTACTATCTGCGTTAGGAGATCTATATCCCTGTGGCTCAAAAGTTATCAAGTTTGACATCACAGATGTGAAGCCTCTCTTGCCTTACCATGTTGCATTCCAAATATGCATGGGTTACTTGAAGTATACTATCAAACATATCATTGTTGATGAAGGAGCTACAACATGTGTAATATCCTTGGTCGATTGGAAAGCCCTCAGCTCTCTAACCCTTTCTCATTCTCCAACCATGTTTACTGCTTTTGACTATCGTTCCTTCCCCCCTCACAGTATTCTTCCTGCCTTTCCAGTCCAATTAGGTAGGAATCGGTAGAGTTGGATGTCAAGGTGGTTGATGTGCCTCTCGACTATAACTTTCTACTAGGACACAATTGGACTTACGCTATGAATGCAATTGTATCATATTTCTTTCGTACTCTTTGTTTTCCTCATGATGGGAAGATCGTGACAATCGACCAGTTTTCCTTTGCATATGCTAGCCCAATGCATTTGTTGGACCGTCGATCCCCATGATTGACAATTCTCAGTAGGCAACTAATAATATCGGTGTCAGAATGTATTCATTCCTTATGGGTACCTTCGAATTCATGGCACCGATTCATAATATATATGCCATGTCTAGTAGGCCCGTTTCATTAGAGAGGTCTGTTCCTTTCCGCACTTCCTATTTTAATGATCTGTGGACCATAGCTTCCTCGACGATGTCTTGTGAAGGTCAGTTACATTCTGGACTGGCCATGCCACTTTCGGCAACATATATTATGCATCAATTTGTTCTTGACTCTTCTGTCGATCCAAATCTTATTACTTCACACACGAATGATGTGTTAGAAAAACAGGACCGCGGAGCAATAAAATAAAACAAATGCAGAAACAAAACACAGAAGACACACAATACAAGACATACACAAATTTACGTGGTTCACCCAGTGTGGGCTACGTCCACCAGAGAAATTGCCAGGTCCTTCCTTTATTATTATCCAGCAAATGAAGGGGTACAACCTACAGCAAAACCCGTTGTAACTTCCTCTTCTTTCTCTCACAATATCCTCTCTCAGAATACAATATTCACCACCATCCATAGCCATGATACATTTCCTTCATAAAAGACGGTTGCCTTCTAGGGAAAAAACTCAAAAATAATCTCTACCGTTAGATCTGTGACCTTATAATGAACGGTCCAGATTTACAATGAAATTACAATATACTTTTACAAGGAAAATATTTCTTCCGGGGCTTCGCCCCCGAACCCCCACTGGGGGCTCGCTTTCCCCCAGGCCCCCCAGCCGGGGGGATAGGCCCCCTGGACCCTGCAGAGGGGGTACCCCCCCTCTGCACTCCCCCGCGTGGAAGAGTGTACATACTTCTGGGGCGTAAATACTTCATGGGGTATAAACACGGCTAAAAGTAAAAGACCTATAAATCAGGAAGATAATCAGGCACCACAACCAACAATCTCCCACTTGGAGACTGATCTCAACAACTCCAACGCTACTGTATATGCTGGACTCTGAACCTTCTTGGACCTGGAAAATTTCTCATCTTCATCTTCATTCTTGAAGACCAACTGAAACTGAGCAAGAACTCAGTTTCTCCCTGGTTACTCCCTTTGTTAACATGTCTGCAGGATTCTGGCTAGTGTGTATCGTTTTCAGCTTCAATTGTCCATCTTCCAAGGTGGATCGTATGAAGTGGTACCTCAACTATATATGCTTAGTATTCGAATGGAAGGCTGAGTTCTTTGCAAGGTGAATGGAACTCTGACTGTCATAGTACAACTTGTTGTTATCCTGCTTCTTTCCTAATTCCTCCATAAACCTTTGTAACCAAATCATCTCTTTACTAGCCTCTGTAGCAGCAACATACTCTGCCTCTGTTGTTGAAAGTGCAACAACCTTTTGCAGTTTTGAAATCCAAATTACTGTTGTTCCACCTATAGTAAAATAATACCCTCTGGTGCTCCTCCTGTTGTCTTTATCACCTACCATATCTAAAAAAACATATCCCTGTAGAAAAGTGTCTGAAACTCCAAAACATAATGCATGTGTAGTAGTACCTCTCAAATACCTGAGAATCCACTTTACTGCCTCCCAATGTTCTTTACCTAGATTTTTCATATACCTTCTCACAACTCCCACTACATGTGAAATATCTGGTCTTGTGCAAACCATTGCATACATCAAGCTGCCAACTGCTGATGAATATGGGACCCTGGACATGTATTCTATCTCCTCCTATGTCTTGGGACACATTTCCTTAGTTAATTTGAAATGGCTAGACAAAGGTGTACTAACTGGTTTTGCATTCTGCATTCTAAACCTCTCCAACACCTTCTCTATGTACTGACCCTGAGACAATGTCAGTTTGCGATTTTTCCTGTCTCTTGTTATTCTGATACCAAGGATTTTCTTTACAACACCCAAATCCTTCATCGCAAATGAATTGGCTAATTTCTTCTTGAGCACATTTATATCCTACATATTAGTCCTTGCAACAAGCATGTCATCTACATACAATAGCAAGATAATAAAGCTTCCATTTTCTAGCTTTTTAAAATAAACACAGTGATCAAAATGACATCTACTATAACCCTGTTCTGTCATAAACCTGTCAAACTTCAAATACCACTGCCTTGGAGATTGCTTTAGGCCATACAAGCTCTTCTTCAACCTGCATACCAAATTCTCCTTCCCTTTGACCTCATACCCTTGTGGCTGCTTCATATAAATCTCTTCCTCCAAATCCCCATGGAGAAAAGCTTGTATGGCCTAAAGCAAGCTCCAAGGCAGTGGTATTTGAAGTTCCTTTACAACAAGTCTAGCCTTGTACCCCTTTACAACAAGTCTATATTTGTACCGCTTTTCTCCTCCATCTTCTTCCTTCAACTTGTAAACCCATTTATTCTGCAATTTTCTTTTTCCCGCAGGCAACTGAACCAAGTCCCAAGTCTGGTTATTTTCCAAGGAATCCATTTCCTCTTTCATGACTTGCTCCCACTTCTTTTTGGTGTCTACCTGCATTGCCTCTTCATAACATTCTGGTTCACCATAATCAGTCAACAATAAATAATATAATGAAGGAGA
>ML847114.1:35821-58175 GCA_009831015.1 Picea engelmannii
CCCAAATGAACCTGTCCAAAATCACCTTGAACATAATATAGAAAATGTTTCCTATGGGGTGTGGCATGAAATGAAGCTCCTGAATCTACTACCCAAGACTTAGAAATATTATCTACAGAGAGAATCAAAACATCTTGTAACACATCACCTGTTACTTTTGCTTCCTGATTTCTCTCCTGCTATCCATCTCTTTGTTTCTTTGGAGCTCTGCAGTCTTTCTTTAGGTGGCCTTTCTTCCCACAATTCCAACACTCTATCTTTCTAAGTCTAGATTTGGATCTACCCTTCCTAGAATTTCCTCGGTTTCCTGAGCCCTTTCCTCTATCCTTTTGTCTTCCCCTGTTCTCCATGTTCAACGCATTTCCTGATGTCTCACCTGTGCTTTTCTGTCGCATTTCCTCACTAAGGATAACACCAGCAACATCATCAAATTTTAAAGTATTTGAACCAGAGACAAAGTTACTTACAGCCATGACCAAGCCATTCCATCTTTCTGGAAATGAGCACAAGATTAGAAGAGCCCTAACCTCATCATAAAAGTCCACTTTTACAGAACTTAGTTGATTAGTAACTGTATTAAATTCATTTAAATGATCTGCAACAGACCCACCTTCTGACATCTTTATATTAAATAATCTCTTCATTAGAAATACCTTATTCGATGCCGACGGTTTTTCATACAATTTGGCCAACGTTTCCATCAAACCCTTCGTTGTTTTTTCTTTCGAAATATTGAAATCCACCGACACTGCCAGGCTCAGCCGTATCGTTCCTAGAGCCTTTCTATCAAGAATCTCCCATTCTTCATCCTTCATGGCCACCGACTTCTTTGCTACTCCGCTCAATGGTAGGAATAGAACCTTCTGATATAAATAGTCTTCCATCTGCATCTTTCATAACTGGTAGTTTTGGCCATTAAATTTATCGACCCTAAACTTTCCATCTTCCAACATTGCTCCCACTCGAACCAGGAACCCTCTTTTCCTTCGAGTTACCTTATGCTCTGATACCAGTTGTTAGAAAAACAGGACCGCAGAGACATAAAATAAAACAAATGCAGAAACAAAACATAGAAGACACACAATACAAGAGAGACACAGATTTACGTGGTTCACCCAGTGTGGGCTACATCCACCAGAGAAATTTCCAGGTCCTTTCATTATTATTATCCAACAAATGAAGGGATACAACCTATAGAAAAACTCGTTGTAACTTCCTCTTCTTTCTCTCACAGTCTCCTCTCTCAGAATACAATATTCACCACCATCCATAGCCACGATACATTTCGCTCATAAAAGAGGGTTGCCTTCTAGGGAAAAAACCCTAACATAATCTCTACCATTAGATCTGTGACCTTATAATGAGCAGTCCAGATTTACAATGAAATTACAATATACTTTTACAAGGTAATTTTTTCTTCAGGGGCTTCGCCCCCAAACCCCCACTGGGGGCTTGCTTGCCCCCAGACCCCCCAGCCAAGGGGATAGTCCCCCCGGATCCCGCAGAGGGGGTATCCCCCCTCTTCACTCCCCCGTGTGGAAGAGTGTACATACTTCTAGGGTGTAAATACTTCATGGGGTATAAACACGGCTGAAAGTAAAAGACCTATAGATCAGGAAGATAATCAGGCTCCACAACCAACACGATGGTGATCCTGTTCTGGATCCTTTGTGGACCTCTTCATTGTCTTGTTCACATCATTTCCTAGATGAGACTTTTCCTTCGGATGAAGCTATCATTGTGGCCATGAATGGTTCCTACAGACCTTGGGATTATATGCATCATTGCTCTTATTTCCTCCTAGAGCTTGCCAAAATCAAGCAAGATGATTTTAGATCTACTTTGAGAGAGATAGTTGGTCACGTCGTACTTACACTTGATACGCATGACATTTATGCCGAAGGAAAAATGGTGAGTATCGATCCTATCATCACGATCGATATCTCTTGTACTCCTGACAAGGTTGAAAATGTATACATCGGTGCAGATTGTTCGATAGAAGAAATTCTGATCTACAACAAACTCTTCAAGAAATTTTGAGATGTATTCACTTTCTCATATGAAGAGATGTCAGGAATCGACCCTCGAATTGTCAAACATGAGATTAAAATTTACTCGGATGCTAGGAATGTTCAACAATGTATTAGAGCTGTCAATCCCAAGAAGGCCCCTGCTATTAATGCAGAGGTAGAAAAATTGATTAATGTTGGATTTATCTACCTAGTTCTCTTGACTGAATGGGTATCCAATCCCATTCTTGTGAATAAAAAGCAAGGAACCATCCACGTATCCATGTATTTTCATGACCTGAATAAATCATGTCCTAAAGACAACTTATTGACAGCCTTCATCGATCATATTCTCGACAAGTGTGTGGGAAGAGAATCTTTTTATTTCATGGATGGATTTTCAGGGTATAACCAAATTTAGATTAAAACTGAGGACCAACATAAGATGACATTTATTTTCTGTTGGGGTACCTTCACATACTACAAGATTCCTTTCGGCCTTAAGAACGTCGAAGAAACCTTCCAACGAGCTATGACCTTCGCATTTCATGATCTCAAGCATATATTTGAATCCTATCTCGATGATCTTGCTGCTTACTTCCATAAGAGAGTGGATCACCCTAAGAACCTCCAGCTATTCTTTGAAATATGTCATCATTATCACATCCGGTTGAACCCTCATTAATGCATCTTTTGCGTTAGGTCAGGTCGTCTTCTAGTATTTTTAGTCTCCGAGACTAGGATCATGCTAGATCCATTAAAGGTTGAGGAAATACTTTGATTACCTCCCCCGTGCACTATTCGTCAACTTCGAGGTTTACAGGGGAAATATAACTTTTATGATAGTTTATAGTAAACTATGAAAATGTTACTAATGGTCTCATGCGTCTCTTGAAGAAAGACACTCCTTTTATCTAGGATGAGTGAGCCCATGAATCCTTTGATTCTTTGAAGAAATCCTTGGTATCGACGTCTGTACTAAAGTCTCTAGACTACGGTAGAGATTACTTGCTTTAGGTCACTCCATCTGAAGAGACGATTCATATGGTGTTGGTTAAGGAAGATGACGAGCTCCATGAGGACATCATTTACTATCTTATTCAAAACTTAGTCGACCATGAACTCAAATATTCTCATGTTGAAAATCTATCTTTGGCAGCTATTCACACAGTCCAACGATTACAAAATTATATATTTATTTGCAAAAATATTGTGGTTTCCAATGTCAATCCATTTCAATACGTCCTTAGAAGGCGTATCATAGGGGGAAATTACAATAAATGGATTGTCATTCTATGAGAGTTCGATCTCGATTTCACTTTTGCAATGTCCAAAAAATCACTAGTTTTTGTAGATTTAATCTATGACTTCCATCGATTAGATGAGTATGTTATTCATGTTGATTCATTTGCAGATGAACACATTTTCCTTGTCTCATCGTATGACCCGTGGTATGGAGATATTGTTCTCTATCTTTAAAATTTGAATTTCCCTCAGTATCTTTAGTGAGATGACTGACAACTTATATGATACCAAGCTAAGAACTACCTTATTGTCGGCGACACTTTGTATCATTGAGGAATAGACAATATCTTCGGTCATTTTTTAAGTCATGAAGAAGATGATTCTATCCTAAATGACTGCCACAGTAGGGCTTGTGGTGGTCATCTAACCGAGCTTGCAAGGACCCATAAAAAATTTTGAGTTGGTTATTTTTGGCCATCTATCTTTAAAGATTGCGTCTAAGTGGTTAAGAAGTGTCACCCCTACCAGGTGTTCGCTCAGAAAATGTGCTCTCATCCAACCCCTCTCCCATTAGTCCCATCACCAAGTGGGGGGTGGAGTTTGTAGATTACAGCCCAACTTCTGCTGGGGGGATGTTGGAAGATTGGTTGTTGTCATTGATGTCAATCCTAGCCATGGGTTTTGGACCGGAAGATTGATGAAGGTATTTGGACATGAAGGAAAATGCACATGCATACACAACAACCATGAATGGATAGTATAAATCATGTTGTTTTCGGTGGTATATGTCACATCACGTGGATCCTCATGGTTGAGGAGAAATGAATTTTTGAAGATGACAAAGTGAATTGAAGAAGGAAGTACATGTAGGCCCTGAAGATAATTAAAGAAAATAATTACAAAATAAGAAAGTGTCAGGTCAGCCCTAATGTTAAAAGGAAGTGACATAAATGGTATAAATAAACATCATTATACATTCATTTCATACAAGTCAAATTTCAGAGGTAATAAGAAGAAAAGAAGGCCGTATTTCAAGGGAGGATGAAGTCTTTTGGTGATGTGTTCTAAGGTATGTTAATTTCATGTTATCTTACCATTTTTTCTATAACTTTTTTTATAGAACAATTTAGATGGTGAAATTGCTATGGTAGTGAGAAGACTTATCAAGGTACGTCTGGTAAAAACTTCATCTCTTGATTTGCTATAATTATGGAGATACACTCTATGGAAGATAGGGTTTGTGACCAGTCCTGAAGCTAGTCAATAAACAGGTGTTCCAGGTAAAACATTCATAACTTCTTCATACAGAATCCAAATGAAGTGGGACCACTTCCATGGGAAAGAGTAGGGACTTTAGTTTCTTGTGTGAAAGTTTCATAATTGGATTTTAAATATTGACCACGGGGCATGCTGTACAAGTTGGGTCTTCTGAACAGACCAAAATTGAATAAAGTCTACCATTCTATCTATAACCTCTTTTTGGGGAGGATTCAAGGAGTGAAAATTGGAGGAGTTTCAGAGAATACATTGAATAATATTATCTACATGATCAGAGTACTCCAAGAATTGAAAAATTGCAGATATTGAAGAAGTCTCAGGAAGCATTATCAGGTTCTATGTGATGATTGGTTGATGGTGATGATTTAATGTAAAGTTCTATTATCTCTCATATATTATTGGGTGGAAGGAAGGGGAAAGTATGGAGAGTTCAAATCTCTCTTTATATTGGAGGATTGTATCTTCCTCTTGGATTTTTATCCCTCCTTTTACATTTGGAAGTTGTAGCTACCTTTGGAAGTCATTACTTCCCTTGAACAAAAACTATTGATTATTTCTCATATATTGTGCATGGTGTATTGTGGTGTATTGGTGTAACTCTTATACTATTGTTCATTTCTCATTGGATATAATTGAATGGTTTAAGTATAAGTTGAAAAAGTTTTTTAAATTGTACTTGATACTGAGTCACCCCCCTCTCAGTATCAACAATTGGTATCAGAGAGGGTTACCCTTAGTATAGTTTAACCATTGGAAGGAAGATCCTATGTAAAAATGGAAGACAACATTCCAAATGGGATTCCACCATTTGATGGAAGGAATTTTGAATACTAGAAAAATAGAATGGAAACTTACTTGAAGCTCTTGGGGAAGATGTTTGATTCTCAGTTGCTTCAGGATACAATGCTTTGAAGAAACCAAAGACTGCAGCTCAGAAGGAAGAAAAAAGGAACAACAAACTGGCAATAGATACCATCTTGGATGGATTGATAGATTCAGTGAAATCTAAGGTGGGATCATGTGCATCAGAAAATATCTTTGGGACAAGCTACAACACCTTTATGCAAGGGAAGAAGTAGAAGAGGAAGAAGAAGTTGAAGAAGATTACAACATCTCAGATTTCAAAGAAGAAAATAGAGGTCAGTTCTTTTGCTTTAATTGTGAAGGAGTAGGACATGATGAATTTGAATGTCTTCAACCAAGGATTGAAAGAGAAGACAATGAAGAAGAAGAAAATCATGAAGTAGAAATGATTCAACAAGAAGATGAGAATCTTAAAAAATTGAAGCATGTTGAGATTGAAAATAGCAAGCTCAAAGACACATGTAGAAAACTAAGAATTGAATTAGGTAGTTATGAAAAGACAATTGTAAGCTTAAAGAAACAATTAGAAGACTTTCAGAAACTAAGAGAAGAAACCATTTCCTTGAAAACTCTACTCGAAGAAGCAATAAAAATAGCAGAAGTAAAAAGGGCCAAATGATAAAGAAAGAAGAATGTTGTGAAAAACTTGAACAAGAAGTTGTCTCATTGAGGAAGAGATTAAGAAACTCTCAAGTGACAAGAAAATTAAAACATCTTGGATGCATGGGTGAAACTTCATACAAAGAAGATGCAAATACCAACAAAAAGGTTGAAGAAAGAGCTACACGGACAATTGATGAGAAATGGACTAGGATACCAGAAAGAAGGAATGATTACAAAAGAGATGAATATCCAAGAAGACCTCCTACCGTCAGGAATCAAAGAAGTTTTAATCAGTATGAAGGAAACTATAGAAGAGTAGATCATGAACCCAGATGGACTACATTACAAACAACGTCACTTACTCTCAGGTATCAAAATTTATTTCTTGCTCATTGTTATACTTGAAATTTTTTTGGACATAAGACAATTAATTGCAGAATCAATGAAATGAACAAATACACAAGAAACATGAATGATGTAAACAGAAGATATGGAAATAATAGTGGAATTGTCAACAGAAGTTATAATTCATTTTACCCATTGATGGAAAAAAATATTGTATGCTACAAACACAATTATCTTGGTCACAAAGCACAAGATTGCAGATCTATGAATGAAGATGTCCCTATGCCAACCACAGTATGGATAAGGAAAGAGATTCCAAACAATGAAGATTGTCGAATACCATTGACCGCTGAAGAATGTAAAGAATAAGATGAATGGTAAATAGATAGTGGATGTTCTTCACACATGGACGGAGATCAAGACAAATTCATCAGCTTGAAGAGAAAGGGTGGCAATGTTGCATTTGGAGATGACTCATCTGCCAAAATACTTGGAGAAGGTGTAGTAGAGCTTGGAAGAAAAAATGTAAAAGGAAAGAATGTTCTATTGGTTGAAGACTTGAATCATAATCTACTCAGTGTTAGTAAAATGTGTGATCAAGGATAAACTCTTACATTTGATTCCCGAAAATGTAAAATCAGAGAAAAAAAATCAGAAAGATTGGTTCCAACTGCAACAAGAAGACCGAACAACATATACATCCTAGACATGAAGAAGAGAGAGAAGACAGAAGACACACAAAAGGCTTCCAAGGAAGAAAAAGTCCCAAAGACTAAAAATAAGGATGAAGTATTATTGAGTGCCACATGTTTAGGGGGAGAAGCCCCAAAGAACAAGGTTACCTTTTTCCATTAAACTCAGGGGGAGAATCCATACCCTTTGCCATTGATGTCAAAGGGGGAGAGAAATTGGGATCATGATGATAGGGGGAGCATGAGTGTTGCCATCAATGACGAAGGGGGAGATTGTTGGAAGATTGGTTGTTGTCATTGATGTCAACCCTAGCCATGGGTTTTGGACCGCAAGATTGATGAATGTATTTGGACATGAAGGACAATGCACATGCATATACAACACCCATTAATGGATAGTATACATAATGTTTTTTCCGGTGGTATGTGGCCCATCACGTGGATCTTCATGGTTGAAGAGAAATGAATTTTTGATGATGACAAACTGAATTGAAGAAGGAAGTACATGTAGGCCCTGAAGATAATCAAAGAAAATAATTACAAAATGAAAAGTGTCAGGTCGGCCCTAATGTTAAAAGGAAGTGACATAAATGGTTTAAATAAACATCATTATACATTCATTTGATGCAAGTCAAATTTTAGAGGTAATAAGAACAAAAGAAGGCCGAATTTCAAGGGAGGATGAATTATTTTGGTGATGTGTTCTAAGGTATGTTATTTTCAGGTCATCTTACCATTTTTGCTATAACTTTTTTAGTAGAATGATTCAGATGGTGAAATCTCTATGGCATTGAGAATACATATCAAGGTACCTATTTTAAAAATTTCAGCTCTTAATTCGCTATAATTATGGAGATACACTCTATGGAAGATAGGGGTTGTGACCAGTCCTGAAGCTAGTCAATAAACATGTGTTTCAGGTAAAATAGTCGTAAATTCTTCATACAAAATCCAAATGAAGTGGGGCCACTTCCATTGGAAATAGTACGGACATTAGTTTCTTTTTTGTGAGTTTTAGAACCGGATGTTAAATATTGAGTGCGGGGCATGCTGCACAAGTTGGGTCTTTTGAACCAACTAGAATTGAATAAAGTCTACCATTATTTCTATAACCTCTTTTTAGGGAGGATTCAAGGAGTGAAAATTGGAGGAGTTTCAGAGAATACATTGAGTAATATTATCTACAGGGTCAAGGTACTCCAAGAATTGAAGAATTGCAGAAATTGAAGAAGTCTCAGGAAGCATTATCAGGTTCTATGTGATGATTGGTTGATGGTTATGATTTAATGTAAAGTTTTATTATCTCTCATATATTCTTGGGTGGAAGGAAAGGGAAAGGATGGAGATTTCAACTCTCTCTTGATATTGGAGGATTGTATCTTCCTCTTGGAGGTTTATCCCTTCCTTTACATTTGGAAGTTGTAGCTACCTTTGGAAGTCATTACTTCCCTTGAACAAAAAATATTGATTATTTCTCATATATTGTGCATGGTGTATTGTGGTGTATTGGTTTAACTCTTATACTATTGTTGATTTCTCATTGGATATGATTGAATGGTTTAAGTATAAGTTGAAAAAGTTTTTTAAATTGTACTTGATACTGATTCACCCCCCTCTCAGTATCAATAGGGGAATCAACACATTATCATGGTCGTAGACTACTTTACTAAGTGGGTCTAGGCCATTCCTACAGTTAAATCCGATGGGAATACTATCGTCTTCTTCATATTCAATCAAATTGTAGCCAAGTTCGGAATCCCGAGTGAGATTGTCATTTATCATGGAAGTCATTTTTAGAATGCAATGATGGAAGAACTAACATCTAAGATGGGTATTAAGAATGGTCATTCCTCCCCTTACTACCCCCAAGAAAATGGACAAGTAGAGGCCATAAACAAGTCTCTCAAGACCATTTTATAGAGAATTGTCACCCAGAGAAAATCCGACTGACACATCATGCTTTATGTATCGCTTTGGGCATACCGAACCTCGGTCAAGACTTCCATCGATTTATCTCCTTTCCAGTTAGTACACGGTGTGGAGTCGATATTACCTATTGAGTGTGAGATTCGTTCTCTTAGATTGGCAGTTGCGCTCCTACCTTACACTTATGATCTCGAACAATGCCTCGTACACCTAGAGATTCTAGGTGAGCAACGTTGAGATTCGTCTACAACTATCAAAGAAAATAAAAGACATGTCAAGGTCAAATATGATAAGTCTTTCTATCCTCGGTTGTACGTTGAGGGTGACTTGGTCCTTCTATATGATCAAGCCAATGAACCACTAGGGGCAGACAAGTTCAAATCCATGTGGTACGGTCCCTATATCGTGCAATGTGTCTTAGAAAAAGGAGCCTATGAATGAGAAGATTATGAAGGGAACATGTTGACTGATCCTAGGAATGGGATCTATTTGAAAATATATTATGCTTGATCCCCAAGCTTGGGCGTAAATCTTTGTATACTAATGTAATTTAGTGTATATATTGTTTCCCTTTATTTTTATCTTAATATTTATTATCAAGTTTTCCCTTGGTTGGTAGTTGTCAATAGAGTCTTCGGTCTACTTAGGATTCAAAGATGGGGCCAATCACCATACAAAAAACTTGTCTTCCATCGCTTGGGTTGTTTTCTCAGCTGAGGGTCTATTGGTGTCTTTAGGAGGTGTTTTCCTAGGGTCATCCATGAATAATGTGGTCGAATATAGCATTGTCATAGAAAATTTTCATTATGCCATTTCACATGGTATTCACTCGTTAGAGGTTCACTTGGACTCCCAGTTAGTAGTATGTTAGTTGAATGGCAGTTACCATTTGTTTGACCCTAATCTAATCCGACAATTCCTATGGCTACAAATTTTAGAACGACATTTTGATTTTATTACTTATCATCACATACCTAGAAGTTCTAATTATGTATCTGATGCACATGCTAATTTTTGAGACTAGCATTTGTCACATAACTAAAGGAAATAAAACATTTTCATCAATGTACACATTTTAACATAAGTTAAGTTGAAGAACCATGTATTTATATATATTTCAAAAAATATGATGTTATAGTACAAAATTGGGGTTGATACCCTCAATATACATATACAGCCGATCATACAATAGACATGACATCTATTCCTATGGCACCGGATGAGTGTCATGATAGCAGACTATGATGTTTGCGAGACATCTAAAGAGTCGTACCCAAGCACGGGGCACACCTACCACCTACCGATGCATGGCCTCTGACTGATCTTCCACCTGAACCATGGGAATCCTCTACGTCAAACGAGATAGGTTTCCTTGCATGTTTTGAAGCACTCTATTTCTGTCTCTCTACCTCATCTTCCCGGTGCCTTTGATGATGTCGTGGAAGTCCGTCCAAACGTCGTGGACCTACGTATGAATCACATAAATTTGTAATTAGTACTTAAGATCATCCAAAAATATTTTCATTCTCCTATAAAAAAATAATAAAAAATGAAATTTTTAAAAAACTTTGACATACCTATGTCTTTGTAGGTAGACCTTGGCTGTAGTGGCAAGTCAGGATCTCCTCTAAATTCAATCCCTCTATAAGGGTATTCATCCATATATATCACCTCTTGACTCCACCAAAAGAATAATTCACCATTGTAGGGTGTTGGCACCCTACCACCCCCCTACTACCTCATCACCTCGGTCCACCATGCCATGGTTGGATCACGAGGTCCACGTGGAATAATCTCAACTCTAGGTCCCAAGCATGGAACCTGCTCGAAGAAAAATCTACAAAGGATAGAAGAAAACCTGAAGTTCCTTTTACTGCCCAGTTTGCATTCTATCAGTTGGCTCTTCATGTTGGCCAACAGTGAGGTGCACTAGTCATACACCATGGTTGACAAGCACTCCACTGAGTATAACATAAGTGGCCTTGATGCCTGGTGCAAAGAGGTTGATATTGTGATATGTGTCAAAACTAGGACAACAATATTGAGACTTAGATTGTTTATCGCTCTGACGAGGAGTTGGCTCCCTACCTTCTTAGTCCCTGCAATGCAATGAGTGGCTATGTAATACTCAATATTCATGTCACTCCCAGCTCCACAGGCTTTGAGGTTGACCACCTCACCCCCGACATGACAATCCTTAATGGTTGTCCATCAAGGTTAAAGCTCTCACTATCTGAATGCCATTAGCTCACATGCAACTTTAGTAATCTCACTTGAGTGCTCGTACCTTTGAAAGCCCAAAACTTATATAGCCCACATATTTTTAAGGCCATTTTTCCGCTAGATCTCTCTCCACTGCAGCATCCACCTCCTCATGCTCTCTTTCTCTCCACTCTAACACCATCCTGCCAGAGTCAAACCCTTTTTTGAGTTAACAACCTTTAAAAAACATTATCCACGGACATATACATGAGTTTTAGTGCACATAATCACGTATAGGAATTCTTATACGTTGGTTGTTTTTCAAACAACTGCATATAAGTATGTGTATACACAATCTGATAAATTGTAGCCCATGTACACCTAAGTTTTGAAGTTGCACCCTAAATAAATTAGAAAAGAAGGCCTAGTTACAAATTTTAATCCACTAAAAAGAAAGAAGACATCAATACGAATTACCTGATCCAGATGGTCATCAATTCCATCTCTTGTAGCTCCCACAATCACTAGTTGAAGCTCGAAGGCAATTTGGTCCAAAATCCACTATTTGGGTAAAAAATACAAATGGTATAGTAAATTTGTTTTTTTTTTACTATTTATAGCAATTTTTTACCCACTTTGCATAGTTTTACCCAATATTTTGGACTAATGGACTAATACGACAGTGGATGGAGATGGTTTTTGTATTTTTATCCAGGGATTCTTGCATTTTTTAGTGCCATGTTTCCCGTCCGTAACTTTGGACATATATTTTTGTCACCCAACATATATGATAGGTATCCAATTCATCTTGCACACTTGCATCGTCCTATGAATTTCACTCATATGCACTAGGTACAAACCCATTTCATAGTGACACAAAACCTTCTATATGCAACTAGAAGTGTCATTATCAAATGGTAGAGACTTACCAAACATGGGTACCCTAGTTATATCCTCTACTTCAGTCGGTTCCCATCCATAGGTTTTTGTCCAGAGGACCGGGAGTCCCTTATAGATAATACATGACTTTATGTTGAACCTCTTTTATTACTCATAAACATGCTGACCTATACCTATAGGACTCCCAAACAAGTCTGATTTAATCTCTCTTCCGACTCTTTTCAAAAAGTAAAAAAAATGTCAAGTGAACTTGTCTCTTTCATACCCGTAAATTGGATTTGAAAGTACATCTATTTGGTGCAATTTTATCCCTTTTTCAAACCAAGTAGACTTAGATTATGAAAAATGACCTTTTTTGGCATTAATTTGTAATTGCATCTCATTCTCTTGATTGGAGTATTGATCCTATTTACGGTTCTCTCTTTTGTGTTATAAGCCTCTCACCTCAACAGTTTGCATCGTCACCCAAGAAGAGCCTTGTTTATATCCTTTGCAACTTGAAACCCTATACCAAGGAGGAAACATTCCCCTGAGTGTCCATCTCCCACATGCACCTCCTTGCATTGAGAATACATATGTTCCATTCTTGGAACTAGTTTTCTTACTTGCGACACTCGTTTCCTCCTTTGTATCATAACATTCATTTGACTATGAAAAAACAAAAGAAGACAGGCGAGAAATTCATATTATTATCTTATAGTGGTAGCAGTCATGTCACCTTTGAACATATAAAGAAAAAATTGAGTCCACTTGTCATCAAAATTTTGGGTTTAGCATGACCTTAGGAAGTTGAGCTCATTAGAAAGAATTTACTCCCTCAATTTGTTAGTCTTACAGTCCATATGGAGAGTTTTATTGATGCCTCCTACATATCAAAATTTTATCATTGATTATATGCTACCAGAGTCTTCCATATGTCTCATTCTCTTGTGCAAAGGATGTCTATCAACCTGTGTCGACAATGCCTCAGAATTATTGACTTTGCATGTTAGCCATACCCTTAGTGTGTCTCAGAATTACATTACGTTGTAGTCCTATTACGCACCCTGGTCCTACTTTCCTCATTGGTACATAACATTGAACCTAGCATTCGACATTTCATCATCGGTCGCTGACTGAGAGGTTTCCCTTGTGTTTGATGGAAATAAATCTATTCACACATTGAGATCTGTGTAGTGTGCTTGATGCCATTATATTTATTGGTGGTTTCCTTGCCTTTGTAAATAGTTTTCCTGATTGGTTGTTATTCAGAGGGTCTTTTTCGTGTATCACTTTCATATGGCACACATGAAAGACAAACATGTTTGTTGGTTTGTGAACATGTTATTTGTCCGATTTCCTCCAAATCATCAAGCTCCTTCTTTGTACTTTGTCTTGAATGATGAGAGACACCTTAATGCTCTCATTTCAGCGGGTCTCCTTCCATTGAATTCATCTCATCTATTATGGATACAATACCTAGAGTCCTATGAGTACCTAGAGGCTTGCAGTCATTAGTGGAAAGTTCTCTTGCCATCAACAGTTGGGAATACATTAATGTCTCCTAATCGATGGATTATTCAAGTGTTTGACATCAAAACCTCTATTCACACTTGTAAGAGTGTACTTGGTGCCTTGATACGTACTTTCATTATCAGTAGATTGTCTCACATTTTTTAATGGTATACCTCAATGATCGATAATCAAATGAAGTCTCATTGTGTTCGACCTCAATTCCTTTATTCACATGATGTAGAATTGCGCCTTTGGCATATTCTCTAGAAGAATTGAAGACATCAGTTCATAGTTGCATCTTTCCTGAGTTATTGCTACCTTTCATTGGACCAATACCTATGTGACTACAATGATCATGGCAGATCAGATTGTACCCCATTGTATACAGATATCTTCAGATTGGTTTTGAGATTGGTTTTATTGGGCCTTGTTCATGACTATAATAGCCTCTATCATGTAGACACCTTTGTATTTCCTATTCATGGACATGGACACATGTTTGGTATATTTTCACATGGATCTGCAGTGTAATTCAAATTGGCAGCCATGTGTGCAAATTCAATATAGATCATAATGAGAAATTAGTTTGTCCAGTTGGGTCTCCATTACTCCACTTCTGGGTCTTATAATGTATTCCGACCATCACATATATTCCTTTGACCTTTCACATTAGGGGACATCTGTTATACCAAGATTTGCATCCCCTATGCAAACTTGCACATAAGGTCTTTTTCCAATTCCCTATGCAGACTTGAAGTGCCTTTTTGAAAATCCCAAAGCTAAAAACATTATTTTTCCACATATATGCGCCCTACCTATTGTACAACATGTCTATAAGTAGGTTTCACGAAAACAACCCGTGTACATCGAGGTTTTGTTCATGAGATCCATGATTCTTGACCATACGTATACTATAAACGTTCTCAATCGGCCCTTTAGTTCCACTTGAAGGATATAAATGGGCCAAATCTGAGCTATGGAAAAGAGGAGAATAATTCAACTTTGAGAGAAAAGTTACTCTCGAGAAATTATTCACTTCATATTGAGTATGCATCGCTTTGTCCTTTTAATTCTGAATACATTGTTCAACCCCCAAGATCTTCCCTACTTGATTGAGAACCTCATTATCTCTCTTATATGAGATTACCTTTGGTGGAGACCCATATTGAAGGGACTTAGTTTCTTGGTTTCGAACCATGCTGACATGGAAGTTTGTAATTCATTCACTTATGTTGATTACATTTTAGTAGAAATACTCTTTTCTCATCCAATTAATATCTTGAAAATATTTGAATTGTTATTCCATGGGTGCATTAGTTATGAAAGTTGATGGATTATGCTATTGAATGTGCTAAAATTATATATTATCACCATATGCTTTCGTTTCTTGGCTATTGAGGACATGTTGCAGGTGTATTTCTTTGAGTCAAGTGCTCAACAGTGGACTTCATCGAACGTCCGGACGAGGTAGGTATTTTATCCTATCCTACTAGCATATTTGTTTATATATCATACCTGAGATTAGAGTTGATTTATGCAGTCATTTTTGTCTATTGTGGTTTACCCCTAGCCATAGAGATATTTTCCTCATAACACTTAGGCATGGAAGGTTCTCTTGATTTGGGAAACATAGTTGAGGGTGAATTTTAACCATTCTAGAGAGGTAGAAGTAGCAACATGGTCGGGTGATTAAGTAGTGAGGAAACTGCAATATGGACATGCAATTGTTGGGGAACATTGGCCAACTATTCCATGAGAAATATAGTGTAGTCAATTTCTCATAAATGAATATTTTTAGGGGTGAATTCATATTGTAGCAAGGTGAGAAGAAACCTTGCCTTTGTATGAGATTGTTTGGTAGAGGAATAAAATTGTGAAAGGAAGTCATAGTATGTAGGCATCAGTAGGTTCAAAGGGGAACACTTAGACATTTTGGAGGATATCCTTAATGAATATCATATGATTGCAACAATAGTGAGCCAAGGATGGACACATTCCTTAGTCTTTGGAGTTCGATGGAGTGATGGAGATGCAGACATAAAAGGATAAGTTTAGGCATGGAGAGACACATTTCAAGAACTAGTCATGACTATTGGATTAGATACCCAAACAGTGCAGGACTTGAGACATGCAATGTACAGAGACACGGAAGAGCTAGTTGAAGTATGCGTGCAACAACAAGTTCACAGGATTTCAAAACTTAGACATTTTTAAAGTTTTGGTTGATCTTGCAACAAAAGTTGAATTCGTAGCAACAATAATGAAGAGAGAGTGATCGTCGGAGTGGGGTAGTGGAAAATTGGACATTTCAAACATAGTTGGGAAAGAGACACCTTTCCATCACAATAGATAACTTTATCGCACAAAACGTTGTGCAAGGAAATGTGGATGGTTTCACAGGTTACATGTGATTGTAGTGTGAGATGGAAACTTAAGGTTTCCACTTCAAAAGGAAACTTTGTATTTCCACTTTGTCATAATTTTGGGGTTTCTATTTGGCACAAAATTTTGGGTTTCTAGTAGAGTTAGTTGCGACAGAGAAACGATTTCAGGAAGAGAATTAGAGATCGTCGATTTTGTAGATGTTGCAGAGGAATATGGGAATGAATTGAGGTGGGGGAGGATGTAAATACTTGGTCACCTAGATTGGATGCACACACTTCCACCATAGTCTAAATTGAGTAGAAAGGATGCTTAGTGGTAATGAGGAGACAAAAGTCTTCATATAGGATATATTTTGGGTTCCTTCGGTGCACAACGTGCCAAGGGGTGATTCCACCGAAGGTGCCTTGTGACACAAGTCAAAAAATGAATGATTTGATGAAGGGTTGAGGTAATTTCTTGGACACTCCACCAATGAAAGAAAAATGGATAAAAGCATGGGGGCACACTTAGGCAAGTCGGCTCAACTCACCAAAGTTGCACATGCACCCAAGACAAAAATTTAGCTAGATGGATTAGTGGGTCAACCAAGTGACAAAATGAAGCATTTGGTGGGTAGGTTGGGAATGCCACCCGAACGCGCCCACATGAGGAGTCAAGCCAACCTTGCAAAGGGATGGGACTTGGTGAATAGAAAGTTTGACTCACCCATGGTAAATAGACACTATGTATGGGTTCCTATAAATGCGAAAGGGCCCATAAACAATAGGGAAGCTTGGTAGAACTTGGAAAAAAAAGGAAAGAAATAATAGCTCTACAATTATGAGGTAGATGAAGAGGGGTAGATCCCTCAAATAGCTAAGTCCCTCCATGTAGGATGACTTGTGCTTCCTTGAGGTGGATTCAGTGGATAGTGTTGGTAAATATTCTTTTGGGTCAATTTTGGTGACGTCTAAAAACAGAGGTCTTCTAGAGGAATGTGTTCAAGGAAAAACCAAAATATGTGAAGTCTATGGAAGCGAAGAGACAACAGTTCTGCAGTTGAGGGAGCATCTATGGTGCACCATAGGAGGTTAAAGAAATAGTTGTGACATATAGTCTTGGTGTAACGAATTTATGTATGAGTTTCTTAGTGAGGTGAGATGAGTTGTTTGATTCCTCTCAGATGTAAACTGAGACGATAGTGCTCATATTATAAAAATTTCACAATAGAAAAGACTTTGTCTGGTGTTAGGAATGGTTTGTGTTGCCCACACTATATCTATAATTCTCTTGTTTGTTTCATTTTCCTTCTCTTGGCTTTTCATGTTCATGGATATATGTTTAAATATGACTAAGTTTTAATATGTTAACAATTTTTTAAGTATATAATAATTGCACTAGAGCAGGAGTGCGACTCATCGGTAGCCTAGAACGGAGTATGAGTATGTTTTATGTGAAGAGGCATAGTATGGATGAAGTATCCTTGGTGTTTCTGAGCATACAAGTGAGAAACCTTGTAGTGTCACATGCCCTCAAGAGGTGTATGATGGTAAGACACACACACTATGGGGGCATGAGAATATGTAGTATACTTAATAAATACACAATTAAGATAAATCTAAAATTATAATATTAAATTTATATAGAATATATCATAAGTCAAGACAATAGTTATATCATATTTAATATATATAAGTTTCATTTTATTTAATTGAGAGGGGGAGACATCCCACTGAGTATAGTAATGTCATCACTATTCACAAAGAAAAATTTTTAGGTACCAGATCTATTATAATAGTAGAAAACAAAAACACTACAGAGAATAATAGTGGAATAACAAAATATAAGGAACCACAACACCAAAATAATACCTTTATTGATAGGAAACAATGTTCATTTTCCTCTTTGAGGGAGAAACCTTCAGTAGAGTTGCACTCTATTACAATAATTCTCAAGAAAAAACTTGTCATGCCCTCGAATCCTATGTATACTATACCTAACTACAAAAAGAACAATCTAGAGGAAGATATTTCTAGAATTGCAAACTTCTATTAAGTATTCTTATATTTGAATTATTCTTCCTTATTACTAGGCCTTATTAATATCATCCTTTATTATATGGAAAATATATTATTCTACCTTCGTTAGGGGTTATGTAGGTTAGGTCCCTAACATGTCATCCCCCTTAAAAACATCCTTGTCCTCAATTCTTGAGATAAGGAAATTGCTGCAGAATGGTAGCCGACTATGAGGTGGCATCTTCTAGCTATGTGTCCTTCCATTGAACTAAAAACTCCTTCACAGTGTGTTGGCGGAGACAACAATGACATTGGTCTTCCTTGATAGTGTGTTGGCAGAGACAACATTCTCAGTGCTCCAATATTTCTTGTGGATGAAACAAAATGGAACCTTCTTCATTCAAATCAAGTAGACTGGTCTCAGTATGGAACCTATTGTCGAGCACTTTCTTTAATTAGGAAACATGAAAAATAGGGTACAACTTAGAGTGAATGGGAAACTCTAACTAGTAGGCCATTTGCCCCATTCTCTTGATAATACGTTGAGGACCATAGAATTTGGGAGTGAGTTTCTGACAGTTCTTGTCTTAGAGTGATTGATTCTTATAAGCTTGCAGATGAAGAAACACCTAGTCCCCTTCAACAAATTCTCGTTCAAAATGACCATGATCTGCTTGTTGTTTCATGTAATTATGATTCATGACTAAATTGTATTTGAGAGTATGGAGGATGGCCACGTGAACTATAATAGTTTGATCCACCTGCTGAAAATTGGAGACACAAGGAATGTATGATATAACTGAATGAATCTTTTATCCATAGACTACTTCAAAGGGATTGATGTGACTGGCGTTGTGGTAAGAAGTGTTGTACCACCATTTTGTGAGGGGTAACCACTGAACCCATTGATTTTGTTTGTCATATGAAAAACACCTAAAATAGGTTTCCAAACAATTGTAGATTGCTTCCATTTGTCCATAAATATGAGAATGATATGTTCTGCTTAGATTCAACCGGGTTCCCTAGATTCAAAACAATTCTTTCTATAAAGTGCTAGTGAAAGTTGGGTCACGATAAAAAACAATAGAATGAGGCATGCCATGGGGTTTCAATATATTATCCATAAAAAATTGAGCCAAAATGGATCATGTGAATTGGTGTTGAAGAGCACATAAATGAGCATATTTGGAAAGATGATCCAGTACTACCATGATGACTAACTTATTTCCTAATTTAGGTAATCCAACAATGAATTCCATAGAAATATTTGTCCAAATAGTAGGTGGGATCAGAAGAAGTTGGAGTGTTCCTAGATCTTTGATTACCTCTCCCTTATTTCATTAACATCTATCACATTCAACCATAAAAGTGTGAATGTATTATTTCATTCCATCCCAGAAAAAAGATTGTTTGACCTCTTCATAGATTTTGGTAAAACTAGAATGCTCAGTTGCAGGTGAAGCATGAAAATCAGAGAGCATGGTGGATTTAAGGTTCAACTGTTTTCTTAACTACATGTGACATTTATAGAGAATCTCATCCTCATGCCACAAGTACACTAGAGAATCATATGGATCATGCTACAATGTTTGTATCGGTCTTGAAAGTTTTGGATGTTGCAACCATTCTTGGTGAACATCCTAAATTCAATGTACGACAATTAAGGAGAGGGAAAAAAGGAACCCTTCTTCTTCATAATTCCGGGAAATGGAATCAACTACCACATTTTCATTTCATTTTTTGTAGATGATCTCATCATCATATCAGACAACTTTGTTACCCATTTGTTTTTGCTCCTATGAACAAATTCTTTGTTACATAAAATAATTGAGAGTTTGATGATCAATTTTTATTTGGAAGTGTTTCCCTAAGATATAAGGACATCAAAGATCCATAGATTGAAGAATAGACAACCTTTCCTTTTCATAGGTGGATTATCCCAAATGATGCTTCAATAATTGTTTGCTGGTGAAACCCAAAGGTCCACCATCATGCATGAGGACAACCCCAATGCCTTTCCCTCAGGCATCACACTCCAATACAAAGGTCTTGTAGAAGTTAGGGAGAGCCCAAACCAGAGTAGTGGACATAATTCCTTTCAAATGTTAGAATAAATGTTCGGGGGATGGATTCCAACAGAAATAATTATTTTAAGGAGCATTGTGAGGGGAGATGCAATTTTTCCATAATTATTAAAAGACTTACGATAATATCCTGTCAAACCTAGGAATCCATGTAGTCTTTTAAGATTTTTTGGGCATGATGAATCTTGCATAGCTTCAATTTTCTTTGAATCTACCCTAACACCATCTTTGCCAACAATATATCCTAGGTAATAAAATTTAGAGGATCCAAAATCACATTTAGAATGATTAAGATAAAGTTTCTAGTGAGACAGTAGGTGAAGAACTTGATCGACATAGGCAAGATGGAATTGCCAAGTTTTTTTACATATGCTAATATCATTAAAAAAAACCAACACAAAATGATGGAAAAAATAACACAAGACATCAATCATGAGACTTTTAAAAGTGGATGGAACATTACAAAGGCCAAATGGCATAACCAAGAACTCATAATGACCCTCATGAATTATAAATGTAGTCTTGGGATTGAATTCTTCTTCCATACAAATCTGGTGGTAGCCATAGCGGAGATAAAGTTTTGTAAAATGTTGAGCACCACCTAATTTATCCAAAAGGCCATCAATGATAGGAATGGGAAATTTTTCTTTGATGGTGAGTTTGTTGAAAGCTTGAAAATCGTGGCACATACACCAAGTACCTTATTTCTTGAGTACCATGAATACTAGAGAAGAATAGGGACTGGTACTAGGATGAATGACACCAACATCTAGCAATTCATGAACAATATTCTCATTTTCGTTCTTATGGGAGAAGGGATGATGATAAGGGTGATCATTTGGAGGAATATGACTCAGAACTAGAGGAATAGAATGATCATGGATACCTCATGAAGGGGGAAGTCCCTGGGGGTTTAAAACACAACTTGGTGTTGGGAGAGGATAGATTGGAGGTCTGGATGTATAAAGGGTGTCTCAATAGTCTGAATGGAATGAATTTTGGAAATAATGCTAGAATTACCTTTTTTGAGGATATTTTCCATTCGGTGGGAACTGATGATCTTTGGTGACCCTATTGTGATTCTTTGGTACTAATTCTTTTGGTCCTCTTGCTGGAATTGCATGGTTAATTTATGGAAATCCATGGTGATAGGTCCAATAGTGTGTAACCATTTCACACCTAGTAAAATGTCACAACCGCCCATGTTAATAGAAAACATATGATATTTTAGGTGGTATTGACCAATTTGGAGGTGCAAATTTTCACAACACCCTCCACATTTCATGGAAACCCCATTAGCAATCATGATTTGGAAATTTTTAACTAGACGAATATATTAATTAGCTTCTTGGAAAATGCATCGATGAATAAAATTATGAGTGTTTCCACTGTCAACTGGAATGATGAATTTTCAGTTATTAATGTAGAAAATTCACTTGAGGGTTTGAGAAAAGAAACCTATGAGTCCATTCAGAGAAATTAGTGGTTCAACTTCGTATGTATCAGAGGGTGATTAAGATAATTGAGTGGGGTATCTTGGGTACATGAGAAACATCTTCCTTTTATTCAGAAACATCCTTTGAAGTAGCCATAAAACATTTATGTTCCTTACACTTGTTCCCTCAAAAATACTTGTCATCACAATTATAACAAAAGCCCTTAAGTTGGATTCCAACCATTTCATCCCAAGTAAATTTCCAGATCTTGAGGGGAGTGGCAGGAGGGGTGGGCAATGTGGGTTTAGGGAAAGGAATAAAATGAATTTTAATGGTTTAGGATGAGATGACTTGTTGTGTTTCCTTGTGCCATTTTTTAGCTTCCAACCAATTCTGGGGGAGATCCATGAGGACATGGGGATGAATTTCATCCTTGAGGCCATTGATAAAGCATTCCCTGAAAAATGCACCTGTCATGCCCTTCATTCTGAAAGCCAATTTCTCAAAGGCCTCTTCCACTGGACTAGTTTGTTTCAACTTGATCAAACACTCTAAACGATCGATGTCTATTTCAAAGAGGTCATAGATCTCTGAAACAAACTATGTCCAAGCCATATACCCTTGGCGTGCCTTTTTATGCCATTTCCACCATTTCTAGAATTCAGGACACAAATGGAGAACACCATAACAAAGTTTGGCCAACTCATCGGTAATTCCATGCAAAGAGAAGTAATGTTCCATTTGGTTGACCAGTGTAACATCCCGCTCTGGTGCACTGAGACCACTTATTATTTGAGGACACTTGCTCGCAAGTGATCTGGACCCTTTTTGATGTTAGACCTTTTGTATATGATTATGATGTGATTGACAGATGACATGATGTGTTACTATTTG